>SOZI01000177.1:0-37811 GCA_006352295.1 Rhodotorula diobovata | reverse complement strand
TGAACGACCTTCCCCCTCTCCCCGGCCCCCAACGGCCCGTCCAGCGGCGCACACGTCGCGGCGCGGGTTCGGGCGCGTGGCTGCTGTTTGGACGAGTGGCCTCGGGAGGTTGCAAGCAGGCCTGTACCTAATCAGCTCGCCCTCAGTGCTGCACGCTCTCTGCAGCAACCCACTCGAGTGTGCGACGCACCCACCCACCTCGACGACGCACGTTCCCCCGTCACAGGCGTGCCACTTTCGCTCGCTCCCCTCGTCGACTGGCACCCGTCGTTCTCGCCCTTGTACCGCCCGCGCAATCTCACCCAGGAGCTTGATCGATCGAGTGTACAGGACACAATGCGGCCCTGGACAGCGTGGCTCGGCGGCGGCAGCGGGTCCTACTCTCCCCTCCCCGCCTCTCCCTCTCCCTCTCCCTCGACCGTGTCCCTCCCAGGAGGAGGAGCAGGCACCTCCAAGGCACATCACCCGAGTCGTCGCCTCGTCGCCCTCCTCGTCGCAGCCGCAGCGTCGCTCGCCTTCCTCGCCGCCACGGCGCTCGTCGCGGTCGTCCCCGACTCGCACCTCCCCTCGGCCGTCAGCCAGGCCAAGCAAGGCGTCGTCGCATCGTGGCACTGGGACACGGCCAGCGAGGTGCAGGAACTCGCCGACGAGTTTGGCGAGGCCGAGGACTTGGAACCGGCGGCAGGGAGTCCCCGAGAGGGGGAGGGAGAGGGGCGTGAGGCGGACCTGCCTGTCGTTCATGCCGACGGCGAGGTGGACGCAGGGAGCTCCGGGGAGGACGACCTCGACGGCTCGCCTGCCATGGACGAGGATGAGTGCCCGGCGAGCGTCCAGGAGCAAGTCGGCCAGCCCGCCTTCTGGGCAGTGACGGGTGCGTCTCGCTTTACTCTTGCTCAGTCTGCTGATTTGGGTCACTGACTTTAACATTGCCTGCCTACAGAGACGGCCGCGCTGCAGTACGCCATTGCGCCGCGCGAGCACCTCGGCGCCGACATCCCCTCGAGCTGCCTCTCGCACGCCGTCTTCTCGGCTCGTCTCCTCTCTGTCTCTCCCGGGGGCGAACTCGACAGCACCGAGTCACAGACGGTCGTCGCCCTCGACCGCCCTCGTCGCTCGCGAGCCGGATCGTCGTACTCTGTCTCGCTCCCCTCGGACCTCGCCGTCCCTCGCGGGCGATACGCGCTCGACGTCCAGCTCAACTTTGGCTTCTACCGCGGCGTCGTCAATGGCGAACCATGCGGACAGGGCGCCACGACGTGCGACGAGCTGGCCCTGGCGGAGAAAGAGGGCGACCAGCTGCGCTTCATGGGCGAGCCGGTTGAGGTGCTCAGCGCGCACACCATCGAGCTTGGCCAAGGTGCGTGTCTCCGCTGTTCACATCAGATCTCGGCGCTGTACTGACCCTCACACACACGCACGCGCGCACGCAGACTCGGCCACCGACCTCGCCCTGTGCACCGACTTGTCCACGCTCGCGGGACACTGGTCGAGCCTCGCCTTCTTCCCCGCCACGCCCCCTTGCACCCTCGCCACGCCGTCCCTCCCGCTCGCCTTCCTGCCTCGCGAGGCATCGACGTCCCCGCTGTGGGTGCACGTCGTCGGCGACTCGAACTCGCGCAACATGTTCACCCACCTCGCCGCCTCGCTCGGCGGCGGGCGCAAGTTCTCGGCCGCCAAGATTGTCGACTCGCCGACGCACAATGGCACGCACGCGAGTGTCGCTCTGCGCTTCCGCAGCGGAGGGCCGCCTGCGGACGACGAGGGGGCGCTGCCAGACCTTGTCCTCACGTGGCAGTGGTGGTACCAGGCGGCGCCCTCTGCTGCAGAGCTTGCTGCGGCTGGTGAAGACGGTCCCGAGGCAGCCTTTGACGCAGCGGTGCAGGCCAACCGGGAGGAGCTCGTTTCGGTCGTCGACACGGACCTCGCCTCGTTCCTTGCCGCCTCGCGCCTGCAGTCGGCCCTCAAGCAGTCGCCAGCACTGGCCAGTGTCGCTAGCAAGATCCGTCCCCACCGTACCTACTTGTCCCTCGGGTCGCACGGCGAGCAGCTCTCGCTCGCCGGCGTCTCGTCCTCTCTCGACGCCCTCTTCTCCGAGTCGGGCGGCCTCACTCGCGCCGCCCGCGACCGCGCCAACCTGCGCCTCTTCACGACGACGCTCGTCAACGCGCGGTACATCCCTCTCGCACGCTTCCCTCACCAGGACCTCGTGCGCAACAACGCCCTTGTCGCGGCCAAGAACGCGTTCGCTGCGCACCACCCTGCGCTCGGCGGCGAGGGGCGCGTCCTCGACGTCGAGGCGCTGACGAGGGGCATCGTCGACAGCGACGGGTGGATGAAGGCGTCGCGGGCCGGGCCAGACGCGGTGCACTTCCGGGGCGAGGTCTACGATGAGTGGGTTCGAGTCGTGTGGACCGACCTCTTGCAGGGAGTCGCACCTGTGCCGAGTGATGCGGGTGAGGCACTGGAGCAGGTCAGTGTCGAAGAGACGAGGCGCAGGTGGAAGAGGCGGCTTGCGTGGGACGAGTCGCTCGACGACGACGACGATGACGACGGCGACGGCGAGGCGGACGACTGACTCTGAGCTCCTTCTCTCGCCGACCCTGTGCTGTACCTTCATGTCCATGCTGTCTGTACATCCTGCAGTGCCAACTCTCCGGTCAGTCCGCTCTCGCGAGCTGCAGCGCAAGAGCGGCATCTCTCCTCCGAGCAACTTCCAGCAGCACGTGGGGTTCCCAGCCTCAGAGGCTGCCGCCCTACGAGCGGAGAGCTTTCGTAAGTTCTCTGGGCAGAGCCGCCGCGAGCGAGCCGAGCCTGACGCGGGCGCGCACTTTGGGAAGGCCGCTCGGCGCCACGCTTGTTCGCGCGACTTTGGCAGTGCAAGCATCGCGTTCTCGGTGCACTGCTCCCCCGTACACATTCCTGCTACTCAGCTCGACGCCCTTGCGCGCGTTAGCCAACACTGCCACTCTGGCTCGGCGCCGACAATTCGGCGCGCCATGACCGGGTGTCCCTCCTTTCCTCCCCACGTCCGCGTTTGCCGACCGCTGCTCTCTAGGTTGCGCGAGGCAACCTAGTAGACCGTTCGGCAGCCTGCAGACCCGAATAGGGAGCGCGGTGTCAGCTAAAGGCCTTCGCCAGTGCAGTGGCAGCTCGGAGGCAAAGTGCGGCCGAGAGGGAGGAGCCAACCTTGCCAAGCGCGTGCTGTTCGAGAGGTTCGGACGTAAGTGAAGGAACCCAGAGACCCTGAGTGAAGGAGGGAAACACTGGCGCACCTACCGCCCTGTCAATTCGTCGAACATCTTGTCAAACTCCGCCGCCTGCTGCCGCTCTGCGTGCCTCCGCTCTCGGCGCCTGTGCCGCCTGAGCTCTTTCTCCCGCTGAGCGTGCGACAAGCTGTCCCACCAGAGCTGCAGCCGCACCTCATATGCCTGCTCGGCGGGTGTCAAGCTGGCCCAGAACGCCGGGTCCTCGTCCTTGATGCGTCGGGCACAGTCACGCGCCTGTTGCTGCCCCCTCGCACTTGGGTGCCGCAGCTGCTCCAGCAGAGGTCGTCGCACGTGCTCGTCGTACTCGCTCTTCGGCAAGATTCGGCGCGCGGCCCAGGCGGCATGACCTTCGCCTGGGCGGTCGTGGACGGAGCGCGCGACGGGCTCATGCGGGTTCGCATGGCGGCCTCGACTTTCGTCGGATGTCGAGCTTGAGGCGGACATGTCGGAAGCTGACGAGCCGCGATGAGGAGTTAGGGTTAGACGAAGGAGAAAGAGGCGAGAGAGGCGAACGGCGCACGCCACTCGGCCAGCAAACCTGCCTCCTGTTCGAGTGAAAGCACGCTCCTGGACTCAGAGGGGACAGATATACGTGGCTAGGAAAGCTGGGGCCGACGTCCGGACGACGACAGGAGCGCGGGCGGACGTTGCGAGAGGAGACCGAGCCCAGGAGGTCAAGGTGAGCAGAGCCACGGCCTTGCCGCAGGAGGCACGCAGGCGTCCATCGACCGAAGAGCACAGCACGTCTCGACGACAGGAGGTTGAGTCTCGAGGACGAGGCGGACAGGGAGAGAGCGGAAGCGAGGAGGTCCACTTGCGAAGGTGCCCGCGCGCTCGCACCTCTCGCCGACCTCTCTCGCAGTTGTCTCGCAGCACCTTGTTCGTATCGCTGCACAATTACCAAGGAGGGCCGGGGCAAAGTATCAAAAACAGAAGCGAAAGTCCAACGAGCCTGAAATTCGAAAGGGGATCCGTAGCTGCCCCGCCCTCCAACGCCTCGTCCTCCTCAAGCCGCCCAGCGGCCCGTCCTCATTCACTGACCCATACCCAATCAGGCGTCGCTCAGAGCGCAAAAGCCGCCACCGCCGCGACGGCGCCGACGACGACACCCGCGAGGCCACCGACGCGCGAGACGGCGTCCGAAGTGGAGCCTGCGCTGGCGGCAGCGGCGGAGGCCTCGGCGTCGGAAGTCGATGCGGAGGCGTCATCGGACGAGGAGGCGACGCGGGCGGAGGAGCGGGCCGGAGCGGAGGACGTCGTCGTCACGGCGGCGGCGATGACCTCGGGGGTGGCGCTGCGAAGTGGGCAGAAGACGTTGTCAGGGTCGATCGTTCTGGCCATGAGCTCACAGCCTCCTCGTCCCCGTACCGGCGGAGGGCGAGCGCGAGTGGCGAGAGACTCACGACGCAGCGGAGGTGGTGCGGGCCTTCTTGGTCGTCGTGACGCGCTCAGGGGTGGTCGCGCTGCGGAGTTGTCGACGTGTCAGGGCGCATACTATCGGAGTTTGAGAGCAGGCGAAAGGATGACGCACACAGGAGCCGGAGCCGGTGCGACAGCTGCCGCCGCGCTCGCCGCCGTGGCCGGGTTGCACGCCGCAGCGCCGGGCAGGGGCGCCTTGACGACGCGAGGGAGGTTGAGGTTCTTGCCCGTGCCGTCGGGGAGGAAACCGAACGTCTGCACGTGGTCGTATTTGTCAGCAGAGGAGCCGGAGAGAGAGTGAGAGGAGAGAAGACGCACGACAAACGATTCCTGCTCGGCGACGGCGAGGACAAAGTTGGTCTGTTGCGCGTCGGGCGTCGTGATACCGTCGACGACCTGGAGCGGGCCCAGTGCGAGGGCCTCGGCAAGCGTGATGGTGGCGGCGGCGGGGGCGACGGCGGCGGGGAGGAGCACGAGCGTGAGGGGCCGGGCGGCGGCCGAGTCGAAGAAGAAGACGTTGGTCGACTCGCACTGGTGTAGCGAGCCGGGGATCGTGCCGCGCAGGGTTGCGAGCGAGGCGAGTGCCGAGGGAGCTGTCGCGAGGAGGGCGACGAGCGAAGGGAGGACGGTCGAGGTGCGCATGGCGGGCGGGCGGTGTGCGAGGTCAAGGGTTCGTGAACGAGAGTCGAGTGTGCAGTCGCAGCGATGGAGAGCACAGCAAAGAGGCGTGCAGCACGACCAACACACAAGCCAAGGCCAGCGAGGAAGTGGAGCACTCCCCCGGCATGCCAAACACAAGTCGCGTCGACGCGCGTGCGGACCCGGGTGGACTCTGTTTCCTCTCATCAGTGTCGCAGCGATGAATGTCGAGATTATCCTGCAGCGCGCACAGTTTGGCGCAGTGGCCCCGTTGAAGCCGTTAGTGACGGTGCACCTCGAAGACCTGGCGTTGCATCGCAGCCCCTAAGGTGCGTGACGTGCGCAGTACGAGCGGAGGACCGTCCTGCGGGACAGTGCCCGCGCTCATTAACCACGGTGTCGACGGACGTGGGTCTGTGCCAGCCTGCGAGTCGAAGGCTGAGCTTGTGCGAGGTGAGGCGACGGGCGTCGAGCACGAGGATCAGTGCCGCAGGCTCACATCCTGCGCAGAGGACGACAGGCAGGCTCACCTTGTTCCTTGCTCCCATGCCGAGGTCTGCATGCGGCAGAGCCGGGCGCATACTCGGCGAAGCGTGTGCTCGACACTTTGAATTCCGAGGACGAACGACAGAATTAAATGGTGGCCGTGGCTCACGCGCTCCGACGAGCGTCGCGCTCGGTATGCTCGCCTATCGAGCAGCACGTCCCCTTCGCAGCCTCGCCGGTAGCTCAGCGCTGTTCCAGCGAGGATGCAGAGAGTCACGAGCGGGCAGTGCACCGCCAGCATGAGAGCAAGCGCGCGAGCGTGCCGGCGAGCGGCTGACCGGGAGCGAAGAGAGTTGTAGAGCGTCTCTCTCAGTAGAGAGGAGCGACGCAGAGATGCGTCTGTAGCGTTCGAGTGAGGATGACCAGGGAGAGAGTAGGGGAGGCGTCGGCTCTGCTCGTCTCTCGTCACCTCGCCCCGGTCTAGCTCGCCTGGCATCTCGCACACACTCGAGAGCAGCCACAACATGTCGGACGCGTCCAAGCCCAAGCCTCAACGGTCGACGACCAACAGCAAGGGCCGTCAGAACTCGCCCCCACCGTACCGCTCGCACGCCGAAACCTCCATGGAGGAATTGTCAGTCGCGTGCTCACTAGTCTTCACAGTCCCTAAGGACGCTGCACAGCCGGCGGCAGCGCACCGGAGCGTGTTGCCGCCCCGCTGGCGAGCCTCATCAGCGCGAGGGCGACGACCTGTCCGACGAGGGAGCGAACCCCGCAGGAGACTTGCTGGTGCGCTCCAGACCTTGTACAAGAGTATGCTGACCTCGACTGCCTGCCTACAGCGTCAACGAGTCCGTCCTCCTCACTCCCTCAATCCCCGACTCCCCAGCTGGGTGCTCACTCGCTCGCTCGTTTGCAGGTTCTGGCAGCACGCGATGAATGTCGCAGAGCACCACGAGGACGACTTCAAGCACCAGGCCCTGCCCCTCGCGAGGATCAAGAAGGTGGCCAAGATGGATCCCGAAGTGCAGGTGCGTCGCGCCGAGAGGCTTCGCTCTCGCTCATGAACACCACACAGCGCTGATGCGAGCACGCTTCCGCGTTCACAGCAACAGATGATCTCGAGCGAAGTGACGGTCCTGTTCGAAAAGGCGTGCCAGAGTGCGTTCTCCTGCTCTGTCCCCCGCTTTCGTTCCGCCGACTCAGGCCCCCTCCCTCTCTCTCCCGCTCCGCAGTCTTCATCCAAGAACTCACGGCTCGCGCGCACCTCGTCTCGCTCGGTGCGCGTCGCCGCACCGTCTCGCGCGCCGACGTCGCACAGGCTGTCTCCCGGAGCGACGCGTTCGACTTCCTCATCGTGAGCGCCCCTTCCCTCCTCTCGGCCCGCGCCTCGCGTCACCGCCTCTTTGTTAATGACGCCACTCACGCACCCGCCACACAGGACATTGTCCCACGCACGGAGCAGCGCGCCGCAGCGTCGACCTCAAACGCCGGCGCACCAGGCAGCGGTAGCGGATCGACCAAGCGCCCCTCGCGCTCGCGCAAGCACTCGCAGCGCGACTCGCCTGCAGACGGCGCGGGCGGGATGGTGGAGGACAGCGGTGCGGCTGGTGCTGGCGGGGCGGACGGCGAGGCGGACGACGTGGGCGAGCCGAGCAGGAAGCGCCCGAGGTTTGACGATGGGCAGCAGCAGCCGGGGCAGCCGGGCGCCTTTGCGGCGATGGATCCAGCGCAGGCGGCAGCGGTTGTGGCGGCCGCGGCGGGGTATTACCTGCCGCAGGGACTGGCCGACGGAGCGGTGCGTCCCGAGGTCCCCCTTTGTCGGCTCTCCTCTCGCGCTCAGGCGCGCTGCTGACTAGTTCATCCGGCGTGGTACGCGACAGCCAACGTTCACGCCGCCACAAATGCCCTGGAGCGGAGCGTTCGACTACAGCGCTGGTGCCTCCGTGCGTCCCTTGCCCTCTCCGCCGCCTCGCTCTCGTCAGTGGTTCGCTCTGTTCACGCACTGACAAAGCCCTGTCCCGGCTTCCAGGTCCCAGATCTGCAGAGCTTCTTCCAGCCGCAGCCCGACGCGAGCGGGAGCGGCGACGCGAATGGGGCGGATGGCGCAACGCCGGGGCAGGGACAGGCGGAGTAGGCGGGTGGGGCACAGGGGCTTAGGAGAAGCTTGCAGGAGGGGAACAGAGATTGCTTGTTGTGCTCTTGCGCATCAGAAAGGAAGACGCTTTCCCCGATCGTCTGACTGACTGTCGAGAGTCTCGCGTTGCGGCGCCGACCTGCCTGCGCGGCCCCTCCCGGAGCCAGACACGATGCCCTTGACGGTCACGGCGCCTGCACCACCAATGACATGCTCGCCTTCTGGGGCCGGACCATGCCGAGCACCTTATGGACGGACGACGCTCGCTCCGCCGGGGAGGTTCCCTTCCTCGAGCACGGAGAGAGAAAGGACCCCGTCGACAACGCACGTCCTCGACCGAGAGCCCGCCGAGGATGTGCTTCCTCGCCACGCTGCGTACCTTAGCGACGAGGTAGCAGTGTGCGAAGCGAAGAAGCGCAAGCGCGTCACACAGCGGCGGGTCCGACGCCCTGCTTTCGCGTCCGTCGGGTGCGGACGCTCCGCAAGCTGCCATGCCCCGCCGCCGGATCTGCCTCGAACTGCGGATTGGCGGCTTTGGTGTAGAGCCTGCAACGGCCCACACTGTTGACAAAGAGCTGACGCGGACATGTCCGAAGCGGTCAGCGTCCCGCAGTGACGCCGCCCATATTGATTCGGGGCACGAGGCACGCACCTTGATGCTAGCACGAGCATTCGCGAGGCTCTGTCAGAGCTTCGGCATGCAAGGACAGAGTGCACCAGGCCGGGATCTGCCGCGTGCTGGGCAAAGCAGTGACCTTTCGGTCAGTCAGCGCGGCAAGGCTTGCGCCGGCATGGGCGGATTGCCGCCGCCAGTCTGGGTGCACTCGAGCGTACTTTGAAGGGACAGAGGTACCAGGCACCGTTGCAGCGCTCAGACTTCGGCTGTTTCGGACCCGACGGTGAGCTTCGAGCTGCAATCCGAGTTGCCGCTGAGGTGTGGGCGAGGACATACGCACAGTCAGGGGAGAGGGGGTCCTAGAGCCTCGCTCGGCCTGTCGATGCTTCAGGTGAAGATGCGCGATTGCGACCAACGGGGCGGAGTGTGTCTTTGCGGCGCACAAGTTCGGGAGGCGAGGGAAGGGCCCTCACCGAATTGACGAGGGCAGTTCTCCCAAGCGGCATGGCAGGACTGTGAGGATAGTGAGGACAAGCTCAGCGCCGGGCAGTCGCGCGCCTGCAAGCCGCAAGTCACCACGCAGGCAGGCACGAAGCCACGAAGCCGCGCGCGAGAGGAAGAAGCGAATCGAGAGCGAGCCAAGTCGGGGCGCGCGGCTCTGCGCTGGTAGCAAGGGCGCAGTCGAGACAGTCGAGCTGCAACACGGCCAAGCGTGGAAGCTGGCGAACGAGCGAGAGTGAGGCGGAGGAGCCAACCTGTGTTGCCATCAGCTCGACGCTCCTTTGAGCGCTCTTTCCTGCCGTCCGTCCCCGCGAGCCATGATCTTGTGCGCACACAAAGTCCTCTCAGCCTTCCCCTGACCTCCTCCTGACCCGCGCATCCATCCTCCCGGCCCGCAGCTGCCCCTACTGCGCCAACCAGCTCGGCCTCGTCGAGGGCGCATCGGGCAACAAGTTTGGCTGCGCCACGTGCCCCTACGAGTACCCGCTCAACAAGCGTGTGCGTGTCTTTGCTCGCTGACTGCGGCGCGTGCTTGAAACGCGAGCTGAGCCCTCCCCTCTCTCCCTCTCCCTCGACACCGCCTCCCTCCTCCTCGTCGAGCAGTACATGGAGCGCACGTACCTGAAGCGCAAGCAGGTGGACGACGTCATGGGCGGCGCAGACAGCTGGAAGAACGTCGACACGACGGGCGGTGCGCTTCCCTTGCTCCCCTCCCCTTTCTTCCGGCGCACGCAACGCTGACCCGCGACGCGAGACGTTGAATCTGCGCAGTCGACTGCCCGAAAGAGTGCGGCTCGTCGCGCGCGTTCTACATGCAGATCCAGATCCGCTCGGCCGACGAACCGAGCACGACGTTCTACAAGTGCGTGACCGGGTCGAGTCTGTCTCTGCTGAGGACGCGCTCAGCGGGGGGGAGGGACGAGCGATGCTGACCCTGCCGTCGTGATTTGCCGCGTCGACAGGTGCACCAACATGCACTGTAACCACCAGTGGCGCGAGAACTAGGCGTGGAGAAGAAGGGCTTCGCGCGTTGTTGGGTCGCGCTCGGCTGAGGTCGAAGTGGGAGCTCGGAGGAGGGGCGCAGAGCCTTGGTTCCCTTGTTGCCATCACTAGCGCATGTTCATCCGCACCTGCTTGAGGGCCTGAAAGAGAGGGCGGCGGCGCAAGGGCACGAGGCGAGGAGGAGTCGTGTGTGTGTGCGAGCGAGACGACGCACGGCGTCGATGGCTCGTCGGCGTCGCGTTCACGCGAGTGAAGTCATCCCCGGGCGGCGCCCGAGGGCAACGACCGGTAGATGCCCTCACAGCCGAGGCAGGTCCGCGCCGTCGACTCGCGATGCATGCAGGGCTGTGCGAGCCATCTCGAGTCGAGTCGGGAGCTCGCTGCGGACGAGGCGTGCTGGCTGGAAGAAGGCAAACCGTTGCAAGATACAGTCGCACGTGTCTGGTGCTTGCTACGAGGGGCCGACCTCGAGCAAGTGAGTTGCTGCGCTGTGCAAGATTGGGGCAAGCCACTGAGAGCAGGCTCGATAGGTCCTGCCGGGCGGCGACGTCTCGTTCAGGCGCGCACCTTTCGCGGGTTGCGCAATCTACTGGCTGTGGCCGGTCAGAACACCCAGCACCAAGTGTCCACGGTGAGAGAAAGGGAGGTTTCGATGCGATGACGAGATCGGCGTCGGTCGACGGAGCGAGGGCACGGCTCTCGACGAGGAGGCGAGGGGACAAGCTGAGAAGAGCGGGAGCGGCTACAGAGGAGACGTGAGAGCAGATTCAAGGCCAGCGTCGAGCTGTAAGGGTTGTTGGAGCGAGTGCTGCGCACGAGGGGGGGAAGGAAGAGTCCGAGCGAACAGGGCGCCTTCCTCGTCGACCCCCGCCTCGCCCCGACCTCGACTCGTTTGCGCCGCATAAGCCTGTGAGCCTATCCACTCGGTCTAGGTGAGCCCCTCGCCAACCTCGCAAGGCCCGCGCTCTCGCCCAGACGGCGTGCGCTGCCGCCGCTCGTTGGGCCCTCGATCACTCCTCGCCTGTGCCCCTCTACCCCTCGACACTCGCCTCGCAGCTTGGGTGCGCCCAGCGCCGTGTCCAGTGCGTACGACCAGGTGCGCACCTCGAGCCTGCGAACTGGCGCAGCTTCAAGGTGCGAGGTCGAGGGGGAGGGAGGGTGGATGGATCGAGGCCCGGGGGGACTGTCCCAGGTTCCCTCGACTGCGCCCCGTGCTCTGTGCGGTCCACGTACAGGTCAAGATCCACTCTCACAAGAGCACAGTGCTGACCCTGCCACTCTCCCGCAGGTACGACTCGCCGTTGCCGCCCACTTCACCGTCGAGGCGCCTTGCCCGACGCCGTCTCCTCCTCGCCGCCCACTCGCCTCTCGCGCATCCTGAGCGCTCAATCGTCCGGCCAGAATACCTGCTCAACGTCACTGTCCGAGTCGACCTAGCTCGCCGCCCGCCGCCGTGAGTACTCTGCACACCACCCCCTCCTTCCTCGCTCGACCACGCGCAAGCCAGCCCCTCTTCCCCAGGTCGACCTTGATCGACCTGATTCTGGGAGAGGAGGGGGGGGGGGCCTCTGCGCTGTCACTCGAGTGTCCTGTTGAGCGACGACAGACAGAATGCAGAGCTGACCTCTTCTCCCCTTTCACTGCAGCGTGCAGCTCGCCTGCACCCTCCGCCTCGAGCCGCCTCGCCCTTGGCGCTCGCTCGCCTCACCCGGCACTCAGCCGCCATGCCGACGCACTCTCCACTTCCCTCGTTCCACAACTCGCCCTCACACACCCCGCCTCGCTCGCACTCGCCCAACTTCTTCGGCTCGCCCCCCTCGGGCGCCGTCGCCGAGAAGGTTGCCCTCAGCTACCAGCGCGCCCGCGTCGCCAGCAAGGGACCCTTTCGGAGATGTGGCGACCTCTTCATGGCCGTGCGGATACCCTTGACAAAGGGAGGAGGCGGACCCGCAGGAGGCGGCAGCCGGCGAGAACTGAGCTTCCCGGTGCTCAAGGTCCTCCACCCCTCTCGCCCGCTCCCGTTCCTCTCGTCGCGACAAAAGCTCAAGCAGTCCCCCGCCATGTCGCGGTACGACACGCGCGTGGGCCAGTCGGCAGGGCGCATCCTCGTCGCCATCGTCGGCACGTTGGCCTTCCTGTTCCTGTGCATCTTCACGACGCTGCGCCTCGTCGGAGGGTTTCTGCACCGGCATCCCAACATCAACCTCCCCTTCACCGACCCTTCCACACTCGTCCTCTCGCCCGCCGAGGTTGAGCGCGTCTGGCGCTGGGAGATCGCCTCGGGCCACTACCCCTCGCGCCGCTCGACCCCGGGCGTCGCGTTCGACGTCCCCAACGGCGGCGGGTCCGCCTCGGGGCACGCCGCACCCGTCAACGGCGCCATCAGGCTCGAGAACCCGGGCCTGCCTCGCCGCACCGAGGAGGACCTCCGCCGCGAGCGCCAGGTCAAGGCAGAGGTCGAGCGCCGGCTGCGCGACCAGGCCGGCGTGCGCGGCGGCGCCGCCCTGGCGTCCCCGCGGGACGACCCCGCGCTCGACGTCGTCCCCGTCGGTCCCGCGCGCGCGTACGTCGACCTGCCGCTCCAGGGCGGGCGCCAGGCGCAGCCCTACTCGCCGCGCCCTGCGCCGCGCGCCGCCCTTGACCTCGACGCCGTCATGGACCACTGCGACTTTGCCGAGGGCCGCTACGTGCGCGACTGCCTCGAGGTGCTGCGCGTCAACGCCGGGCTCGACACGCCCCTGCGCCGAGGCGTGCACGACTCGTGGAAGACGACGTTTGTGCCCGCGCTCGATGGCGCGGGCGTCAGTGCCGGCGGGCCGAGCGACCGCACGCGCGACCAGCTCGAGCACTACCGCGCCGACATGAGCCAGGTCCTCAACGCGTCGGCGTCGGCCTTCTCGTCGCTCGTCGCCGCGCGGCAGCAGCTCACGCTCTCGACGCAGGGCTCGCCCTCGGCCTCGCGCCGCGGCCACCCGGTCTACACGCCCCACCCGTCGCACCCGACTGCGGACCCGGCCTGCGACCCCGACTTCCCGCGCCTGTTCCACATCTTCTGGGCCGGGCCCTTCACCGACAAGCCCTACACGGCGACGCTCTCGTTCCTCTATACGCAGCGCCTCGCGCTCGACACGCCCATCGGCTCGGACCCGACGAGGGCCGACCACTCGCTGTGCCGCCCGCAGCTGTGGATCTGGATCAACCCGGGCCCGGCGTCGAGCATCCCGGACCCGCGCGCCGAGCGCAGGATGCGCGACGACCTCGCGCGCAACCCGTGGTCGGCGCCGTTCCTCCACCCGCGCTTCCGCGACACGGTCAAGTTCCGCCTGTGGAACACGACCGAGCAGCTCGACGGCGTCGCAGAGATGAAGGGGTGGCGCGACATGCGCCTGTTCAACTCGGGAGGCGTCAAGTACGGCTCGGCGGGCATGGCCAAGCAGGCCGAGCAGTTTGCGCGTCGCTCGGACGAGGGCGAGGACGTTAACAACGAGGTGCACGAGGAGGACGCGGACGCGGGAGAGGAGGCGGGCGCGCACGACGCCAAGGTCGCCGACGCCGAGAGGGCCGAGCGTGCTGGTCAAGAGGGCGGGGGAGACCTCGCCGCGACGGCCGAGGCGGCCCTCTCTCGCGCGCGCGAGCTCAACGCCAACGCGACACGGGCCGTCAACGCGTCGCAGGTCGCGGCGCCACTCCCGACCAAGCACAAGGACGCCCTCTTTGAGCGCGTCGGGTCGAGCGGCAACAACGACTACGACCGCCTGTCGGTGGTCCTGAGCGACATGGCGCGGTTCGTCCTCACGCACCGGTTCGGCGGCGTCTACCTCGACGCCGACACGATCCTCCTGCGCGACTGGACCGAGCTGTGGAACTGGCACGGCGCCTTCGCGTATCGGTGGAGCCGCCTCGAGAAGTACAACACGGCCGTGCTCAAGATGCAGCGAGGGAGCGCCATTGGCCACCTCGTGTTCCGCTCGGCCGTCGCCAACGGCCTCGACTTTCACCCCATGACGGTCAGTCGGTACACTAAGGACGCCAACGTCGAGGGCTTGCTCCTCCGCCTCCCCGACGCCCTCTTTGACCCGGCCTGGCTCAACACGTGCGTCCCCCTCTCCTGCTTGCTGTCCCATCCGGCGAGCTGACTCGAGTCCGTACGCTGACCCTCTCCCCCAATCCACAGCGAGTACTACCAACGCGACCGCCCGCCGCAGCCCTACTTCAAGCGGTTCGAGGACTTTTTCGACACGCCAAAGGACATCAACGCGGCGCCCGTCGCGCAGGGCTTTGACGGCTTCTTCAAGGGCGCGTTCAGCTACCACTTCCACAACTTCTGGTGCGTCCCCCTTCTCTTCTACTTCTCGGGATCTCGCCGAGCTCCCACGCTAACGCAGACCTCGCTCGACGCCACAGGTGGATCCCCTTCGACGCCGCGCGCAACTTCCCCGACCTCGGCCCACGGTTCCACGCCGGCGAGCGCGTCGCGCGCGGACGCCTCCTCGCCGCCAAGCTCGCCGCCAACCCGCCCGCGTCGTCGTCGACGTCCGTCGACGGGTCAGGCAACGGTCCCTCACCGACCGCACCCGGCGAGACCAACGACGCGACGCCGCCCAAGCCGACGCCACCGCGGCGCGAGGGCTACAAGTGGGGGGACGACGAGCGCGACTTTGCCGAGCTCGACTGGAGCGACGAGCGCGTCGAGGACGACGAGCGCGACTTGAGCTGGGCGGCGGCGCTCAAGCGCACGTTCGAGGCGTTTGTGAGGGGCGAGAGGCCCAACATGTATGGCGAGTGGATCAGCTGGGACGACGACGAGGCCGGGGACGAGTACTGAGCGCCAGCGCGGGAGCGCTAGCGGGTGCGTCGACGTCTGTCTCCCCGCGTGCGACCTGCAGAAGTCTGACTGACAACCCCTCCGTATCTACAGCTCGATGGCGCTAGAAAAAACCTTCACCGGAGGTGCGGGCTGGCGACGCAAGAGGGACCGGCGCCTGGAGCGCGCAGGGCCCGCCCCTCGCGTCGCGGCTCCTCCCCCGTCCTCCCGCGCGCGCGCACCTGGACAGCTGCGCCCGGGAGGGAACAAGGCTTCGACATGGACGATTGAACTGCATGCCTTGAACCCACCTTCACGGGTGACGGACGATACCCGCTCCCCTCCCCCTCTCCCTCCCTCGACTCGCTCCCTTTCGTGTTTCTTGCCCCGCCCGTAGATCCCCCTCCTCTCTGTCGCTGAGCCCGCCTTGGCTCTGTCACTCTGACTCTCGACCATCCTGCAACCGGCTCTGAAGTGCAGAGGCGAGCCCATTCGGGACTCGCGGTGAGAGCCAAGCGGCGCCCCTCTTTCGCTCGATTGTTCGCTCGTTCCGCCTCGCCGTCGACAGGCGAGCATGAGCGACAGCCCAACCGTGTCATCGCTGCACCAGCTCCTCGCTGGCTCCACGCCTGGCTCCACCGCTCCGCCAGGGTCGAGCAACTCGTCCTCTCCGGCCTCATCGCCTCGTCGACGTTCGCCCTCTCCAGCGACAGCCTCGGCCAGGTCCACCTCAACCCAGACCGTGCGTGCACCACCAGCTAGAGCAGGCTGGGGCTCGACCATCTCGTCTGCGTTTGGCTACCGCACCGCGTCCTCCCCACCACCAACAACCGGATCAGGCGGCGCAGAGACCTACGGCGCGGCTACCGTGACGGGCGGTGCGCAGCGGGTGCGCGGGAGAGAGAGGGCGAGACTCCCTGTCTGGGGTGTCGAGGAAGAAGCGACGCTGGGCGAGGACGAGGAGGACGGTCGGGAGTTGGAGGCGCACGCCGAGCAGGGCGACCACAACGACCACGAGATGGACGCACTCGTCCAGAGCATCCTCTGGCAGGTGCGTCACGATCTCTCGACTCGGCCTCCCGCCAAGGCGCGCGAACTCGACTCTGCGCGCGCCTTTCAGCTGCCGGCCTGGGCGAACTCGACACTCACCTTGACCTGCCGCACCGCAGGCTGGCAATGACCACCTCGATCCCCCAGGCCCACTACTCGTCATTGCTGCTTCGCGTATTCCCTCGTCGAGCGAGGTGCCGCACCCTCATCTGCTCGCCAAGCTGCGGCTCAGGCTTGAGGAGCTCGCTCAGGCAGGACCGTACACCGTGGTGCGCATCGGCTTACTCGCGCTGTCGCAGGATCGTAGCAGTACAGTCCACTGACTATGGCGGACATCGTCGCGCACAGGTCCTTCTCGTCAACCCGACTCCGCACGCCCCGACCACAGCGCACCTCGTCTCGTCCTACCTCTCCCTCTCTCGCACAGCTCGCAAAAACGTCCGCCGTATCTGCGTCGTCGGCGGAGGGTGGTGGACTCGCGTGAGTCCTTGCTGTCGCAGCCGACTCTGCCTTGGCCTAGCTGACTTGTGTTGCCCCTCTCACGGCGCCCGCCTCCGCTCGCAGGTCATTATCGGCATTTTCTCGTCAACTCTGCTGTCCGCCAAGTCAGCTAGAAAGCTCGTACAGTGCGCGACGCTCTCCGCGCTCGCAGAGAAGGTCGGCGCCAAGGCCTTCACGCAGGTCGACTTGCCTCTCGAGGTCTATGCGTGCGTCCCCTCTCCTCGGCGCCTGCCACCGAGCGGCTGTCTGACCGTGGACGACTGCAGCGCGAATGCTGTAATTGAGAAAGCGATCACCTTGCCGGATGTGGGCGACAAGCCGCCTGAGACGACCTTTGGCGTACCCCTCGAGCAGGCGCGTCTCCTCTCACTCAATCTGCAAATCTGCACTGGTCTCCAGAGCCAGTCCTGACATATGCGCGCCTGCAGCTCATGGGAGCAAATGGCGTGCGATTACCGCCCGTCGTGCGAGACTGCGTCGAGGTGATTTTCTCGCAAGGTTCGCTCAGTCTCGCTCCTTTCCCCCGCACCGCTCCTTGCACTCACGAGCGCTCTCGCGCCGTTGCAGGCCCCGAGTCTGTCGGCGTCTTCCGCCGCTCCCCTTCCGCGGCACACGTCGCGCATCTCCGTAGCGCCTACGCGCGCGGACACCCCGTCGCGCTCGCAGCCCTCCCCGACGCGCCGTACCTCGCCGCGTCGCTTCTCAAGCTCTTTCTGCGCGAGCTGCCCACTCCGGTGCTCCCGCGCGGCGAGGTGTGGGACGTCGCGCGCGCGTGTCCGCTCGACGACGACCGCGCGGCGGTGCAGCATGTCCGAGGGGCGCTCCTACCACTCCTCGGTGCGCCTGCTCGAGCTCTGCTGCAGCACGTCCTCGCCGTTGCCTCCGCCGTCGCCGCTCGCGCGGAGGTCAACCTCATGACGGCGGGGAACCTTGTCGTTTGCCTCTGCCCCGCGCTGTGCGGCGCGCTCGGCGACGTCCCGACGATGGAGGAGCTTGAGATGTGCAGGGTACCGGGCCTGGAGACTCTGGGCACGATCAAGGGGCTCGGAGGAGAGACGGCGACGGCGGTTGGCGGCAACACGCTTGGCGGAGTGCTGAGGGTCATGATTGAGCGGTGAGTGCGCGAGCCGCAGCTCATTTCTTCGGCTTCTTCTTCGCCGCAGTGGCCGGGAGTGAGGCTGCAAGGAAGTCGTCGCTGACATCCGCTTTCGCCCTGCAGTTACGACGAACTCTTCCCGCCTTCATCCGACCCCCCTCTCTCGCTCGATCGGCAGCGCCAACGCCCTCCTTCGCCTGCTGAGACGACGCCCTGCGACACGGCTGTCGCTATTTCGCCCGTCAGTCTGCGGCATACCACGGCACCACCTTCGACCGGTTCCTCACCAGAAGGCGCACTGTCAACCTCGCCCGCCTCCCTCGCGTCGACCTCCTCAGCCGCTCCGCACCGTAGCAGGAACAGCACATTCAAGCTCAATAAGTCCCCTCGAGCAGGAGCGGGCGGCAGAGGCGGCGCGGGCTTCTTGATCGAGGCGTTCCGGGAGGAGGGCGCCGAAGGGGACCGGGACGGGGACGTCCAGCGTGTCGAGGCGCACGGGGAGCTGGTCTCCCCGCGGGCGAGCGTCGATGGCGCGACGAGAACACATCCTCAGTCGCTGTAACGCAGGGCGCGGATCGACCGAGGCGAGGCGGCTGGACCGGGACTGGGGCGAGCAGGAGCAGGGATCGAGGATGGGCGGGCCGGTGCCTCGCGGTGACTCGGTGCGCCGCAATGGCATTCGCTGCTCCGCATATTCGACGGTCGCGAGCCTCCCAGGGCAGCTCGTCGCGTCGCGCCGTGCCCGTTGAACCTTGAAGAGGACAAAGCGCCTCGGCGTCCCTTTGTCCTCGCCGGTCTCGTCGGGCCGCCGACTGGTCGCTGTACCGCGTCGGGCGCGGCTGCGACTCGTTGTCAGTGCGACGCGCCGTGCATCGCTGCGAGGCACCTCTCGCAAGCGGTGCGACAGGGTCAGCGAAGGAGACTCGCTCGACCTTCTCAGACTTGCAGGCGGCTCGAATCGCTTTTTCTCGCTGAAGGCAACGCGCGTATGTAAAAGGAAGAGCAAGCAAAGGCAGTCATAAGTTGCGAAAAAAATGCTAAGGCGGAATGCTCCAACGACAACGAAAAAGGGCCACGCGTCGAGCGGGCGTGCGAGAAACCAACGAAAGGGGGCACGAAAGGCGGAACTGCGAAGACGACAAGCGGCACTGCCGAGACGGAATAGATAGAGAGAGGGGGAGAGGATACAAGGCATGGCGAGGGGAGGAGTATGTGCAAGAGTGGATGCGGAACTGCCGACTGAAGGGTGACCGAGAGAAAGAGGAGAAACGCGCGGGCACTGCCCGAGAACCGAGGAATGAGGAAGGAAAGGGGAGGGAAGCGGAGCCGTCTAGAGGACGTAGGCCTGTTCGGCGTCAAAGTCGAGTGGCCGTGCTGCGCCCTGCTTGGCCGGAGTCACGCCGTTGCCGCCGCGGAGGAGCATGCGCTGCCCCTGCTCGTACGCGCGCGAGAGGAACGACCCGCTGCGCTGCGCGCGCAGGAGCTGCTCAAACGACGGCCGCCGCAGCTGGTGCTCGACGCCCGGGTGCACCGCGGCCTGGTAGGGCGGGACGTCGTCGGTCGGCGTGACGGGCAGGGAGGTCGACTTGTGGCTCGCAGTCTGGCGCGGAGGGGTGACGGGCTTGGCCGACGACGGGCGCACAGGGCGCGACGACGCGCGCGTCGAGCGCACGGCGTGGGAGGGAACCGGCGCCGCGTACTCCATCTCGCGGTCCGAGAAGTCCGACTCGACGTCCGAGAGCGTGCCGCCCGACGAAGGCGACTCGGCGGGCGAGTCGCGCGGGTGCGAAGCGACATGCTGGCGCTCGCGAGATTGCGGAAGCGCGGTCTGGACGGTAGGGCGGCGGGCCGAGGGAGGAGGGGTGAGGTAGCCCGACGACTGCTGGCGCTCAGGCTTGCGCTGAGGCGTCACCGGCGCCTGCTGCTGTTGCTGCTGGGCGTAGTGCGACGACGATGCCGACGATGCGGGGAGTGGCGCAGCGTACTGGGCGCGCGAGGTGGACGCGACCGGGGCAGCGCGGCGGAGGAAAGGCGCAAAGTGGTGCACGAGCTCCGCCTCGTCCATGCGGAGGTCGTAGTCGAGGAGGAAGAGGAGCTGGCGCTCCATGAGGTTGACCTCGGCGGGCGAGAAGAGGGCGGCGTAGCGCGTCCAGTGCTTGTTCTTGGGCGACGAGTCGTTGAGGTACTTGGCGGCCGTGATGAGGGTCGCGAGGAAGACGCGGTGGCGGGTGCAGTGCATGCCCTTTGCAACCTTGGGCAGGCGCGTCTTGAGGCGCTCGAGGTAGACGAGCGTGCACATGAGCGTCGGCACCTGGACGTTTGACTTCTGGACGAGCACCGTGATGAACGACTCGAGCGAGGGGATGGCGGCCGCCTGAGCGTCGACGGCCTGCTGCTGGAAGCCCGCCTTGGTCGGGGTCGCGGGAGGCGAGGGGAGGACGGCAGGAGGCGGTGCGCTGCACTGGATGACCTCGATGGCCTTCTCGGCGAGGTAGGCTGGAGGAGGAAAGGAGGGAAGATGCTGGGGTCAGCCCGACGCGTTTCAGGGCGTGATGAGACGCAGAGCGGGACGCACCAATCATGTCCTGAGTGACGGGTGCGCGAACGAACTCGAGCAGAGCCGGGTCATGCCACGACTTGGGGAGGAGAGAGGCAGGGTGCCGGCGGCCGTTCGAGTGGTAGGCAGACATGGTCGAGTGCGGCGTGGTTGGGGTGGTGGGTCTCGATCGGAAGGTTGAAGGAGCGAGAGCAAGCTAGGTGCTAGTCGAGGGCGAAGGCCTTGAGAGACTCGAGGAGGCGCGTAGGCGGAGAGAGGGGGGAGGGTGTGGGAACCAAGAGAGGTGGTGGTGGTGGGAAGGAGAGAGAGAGCCGAGGGAGCGTGCTGCGAGTCCAAGAGGGGAGCTCGAGAGATGGCAGGAGTGCTGGTAAACGGACAACGACAGTCAGGCCCAGGGGAATGGCAAGCAGGAGACGCGACGATGAGATGGCGCACCTCGGCGCGCGCTCGGGGCGAGATGGCTTGACCGACGGGCGATGGGCTTGAAGGCGGCACTCGCGGGGCTTGATGGGTCGACGAGCACGTGGCTACCGTCAATTGAGGACGTGCTAGAGTGGTCTGCAGCTGTTCAAGGGGTGCGGGAGAGAGGGAACCGAGGAACCGTTGCGACGAGGTGATCAGCGACGCGCGCCTTCCGGACTTCGCGGCACGGCACGCTCGCGGCTCTGTGTCCCCTCCCAACGACTCTGCTCTGCCCTCACCAATGCCTCCTGACTCTCTGCTCCTGCTGAGAAACTCGTGCTCACCTGGTACGCGACTTGGGGCTTCGAAACCGGGTTCCGATCGAGGGCGACGCGCGAAGAGCGGTGACGCGGGGTGCTGGGTTGCGACGGGCGCCGGGTCGCTGGGTTCGTTGCGGCGGTAGGAGGCGTTGCGGGGCTTCGCTCTGCGCCAGTCGAGTGCTTGGACGAGGTGCAAGAAGGAGGGAGGGAACGCACGACCTTTGCTTCAGGTCAGAGGGCTCGACAAAGCGAGTCTTGGGTTCAACCTCTTCCCCGACCGTCGAGTCTCCGTATGTCTGGTCCCTGTTGCCCACCGATCCGTGCCTGCCGGTTTCCTCGTTCGTCGAACGGTCGTCGACCTTCGACCGCCCGCTCGATAGCGACAAGGCGTCACGCCGACCCCGCCGACAGCCGCAACCGGACAAACCGCCTTCCGAGTCCGGCGACTCGAGCCCTGCGACGGGCGCGACCCTGCACCGCCGTCCCTGTGAGCCCCAGTCGTCAAAGGCCTTGATTGAACCTGCTGAGCCAGTCGGCCAGTCGCCGACGCCTTGCGCTCGTTCAGGCTGCAGGCTGTCTCGACGCTCTCCGTTTCCTTCTTCGTTGTCTCTTCGCTTCATTGACCTGCTCGCGCTCATCGAACGACACGCTCGCGGATTCTGTCGGCATCTCAGGCCCGGGCAGATCACGCTCGCCAAGCCGCTCGAGCGGAGGAGCCTCCGTCGGCGGACGTCGACCGTCGAGCGGGGCTGGACGCTCCGTCCCCATTTCTTCACCGCTCGCGCTTCGCAAGAGCTCAAAGCCTCCGGGGGCTCTCGGTTCTGAGCCTTCTAATGATCTCGAACGGGGACCCGAGGGGATCAAAGTAGGGGCTCAAAGCTCCTCCCTCGCTCGATTGCCCTCGGAGCTTCACGGCTCTTCCGCAGCTTCCTCGCTTCCCTCGAGCCGGACACGGCTCCGGTTTGGCTCTCCGTGCACGTCTGTCGCGACGATCGCCGACGGAGCTCGACCGGCAGCGCTTTGACCCTGCGTTGTCGTGTCAGTTGCGATGGGCCCGCCTTGTCTTTTTGCCTGTCCTCCCGGCCTGCGGTCGTCCGCGCCTTCAAAACCTCGCTTACCGACACTTCCGGCGCTCAATAGCCGGCGGCCTCCCACCCGACGCACAAGCCCACCCCGACGAGAGCGAGGGCAAGAGAGGGAACCGGTCCGGGTGAGATGGCGGGATGCACCACTGATGCACCTCGTCCCGCTTGCCCCAGAGGGCTGAAGGCCATTTGCTCGACGGCGGTCGCGTGCATGAGATGCGAGTCTGTCCGCAAAGAGTAGAGAAGCGCCAATGGCGCTCAATTGAGTGCTCGGTTGGACCCTCGCCTTCTCCTGTTGACGGTCCGCTCGGCGCACGGGCAGCTCGCCCGTCTGCCTTGACCTTACCGCTCGCGCTGTAATGCAATTTCCGTGCTCGTTTTCAGCCGTGTCCCAGGCTCGCTTTTGCAAGTAGGCAGCGTCCGCAATGACAGCCCACTTCGCCGCGAGAGTTCGTTTCGCTGTCGCACCTCGCTTCGCGCGCTTAGCTCTTTGCGCCGCCTCGATTGAAGCGCGGCATGTGCGATCAGTCCTGTCTCATGTCAGGTGCTGCCACAGTGCGATCGCAGCGAACTCGAGCCTCCGTCGTCAGTGCGCGAGGATCGCTCGCCCCTCGGCCGCGACGCCGGGTCAGGAAGGTCCCGTCGCCAGCGCCGCGGCCGCACACCTGGTTGCGGCAGGCCGCGGCGCACCTTCGCCTGAGCTCAAAGACGGCTCGAGCTGGCCTCGGCGCTCTGAGCTCGACGGCGTGAGGGGCCAGAGCTGGCGACAGAGTCAGAGTTGCGAAGGCTGCGAGGCCTCTGGGCCCTCGCGTGCGAGTTCTGCTGGGAATGAACTCGAGATGAACTGTCGAAGCGACGGGACCGGACCTTGACCCGAGATGCGTGGCCATAGCGGCCTGCGTGGACGCGGAAAGAGGCGGACTGGGCCAGCTGGAGCGAGACGGAGAAGGCGCCGCCGGCGCCGCGCCCCGTCTCGCCAACGGAAAGCGCCGAAGCCCGGCGCACTATCTCACGTGGCAGTGCACAGTCGCGAGAGGCACCTTGCTCGTGAGCGACGGGCCGGAGATGACACGGGAGGGGTCGAGGAGTGACACGACGACAGCTCGCGTAAAAGGGAGCCGGTCGGCCTCGCGGAGAATGCAGCAATCGGGCAGGCAAGTAAGTGCGAATCCTCGGACAATCACTCTGTCCGATTTCGTATGTAGGAACGCAGGTAGCCTCCCGCGAGCGGCGGCGTCGGCGACAACGAGGGAGGCAAGACGGAGCAGGCTGGCGCTCGTCCCGCTGTCAGCATCGGCCGCGGCAGTCTGCGCCCGCTCGCAGGCATCACTCGCACCTGTTCAGGAGCTTGTGCAAATCGACCGAAGCAAGCTGAGCTAGAGCCGGGCGGGAAGGGAGCGCGACGAGGAGGGGCGAGATGAGTCTGAGCGGGCGAGTGCGGACGGCACCTGCGCGGGTCGCTGATGCTCCTGAGCCTGCAAGGTCCAGCCAGCAAGGGGGTCAAAGCCTGATCCAGGGCCGCACGAGGCGTAGAGAGTGAGGAGAGGAGCCGCCGCCGAGGACGTCCTCGAGCCAGCTCGCCTCTACTCGGCTCTCCTTCGCTCCCATCACTCTCCTCTGACACCCTCTCGCCGTGCTGAGGATGCGCTCGCCTGAGCTGCTCGGCTCGGGTGCACACAAACCCCTTTGATCAGCGATCGCGCCCGGCGAGACCACCTCGCCATCGCCGGCGCTGGGCCGGAAGCTTTGCACCCCCCACCCGCTTTTCTCTTGTTTAGGTGCGCCGCCTCATCTCTCTCTCCCCTCTAGCTGTTCACTCGGAGCTGACCAAATCCACCGCAGACCCATGGCTCACGCCGCCGCCGACACTGGCACTTCCTGCTTGCTCCGCCTGGAACGCCTTGGATCTGCTGCCCTTCCTCGCCTCGCTCCACCTGCGTGACCCGTCCAGACCTGCGTTCGACGCTTTTGCTCCACTGTACATGCCAGCGAGTGTGGCCGCCATGACCCGCCTTTGGACACCCCTCACATTCCCCAAGCCCCCCTCGATGACTCTCTTCGTGCCTCTCCCTCGGGAGCGTACACGCACGCGGATTTTAACGAGGGGGCAGACCCGACTCTCTCCTTTCGCGAGGAGGGGGCGCTCTTCTATTTTGCCGTGTGCCGGGCGCACCCACTCGATGGGACCACATGACGCCTGCCACCTCTTCAAAGTCGACCGACACCTTTGCCTTAGGGTTACTTTGCGCGCCTTGTCTGCATTGCATCATCGTCTCCGTTCCAGCCGCACCCCAGACAGAATGTCCCGTACCGCGCAGTGCCGCCCGCGAAGCGAGACCTGAGAGGCCTTCAACCCCTCGACGGCCGACGCACCGCGGATGCACAAATAGCTCGCCTCGTGCGCCGCTTCCCTTCTTCCGCGCCGAGTGACGACGAGCTTGCGGCTCGCGCGAACGGGGAGCGCTGGCCGGAGCCGGGCCACTCGAGGCGGCGGCGGCGGCGGGCCGAGTTGAAGCGGCGCGCTGCCATTGGTCGGTCTCCCCCACACCTCTCCGCGTTATCCCCCTCGTCTCCGCGGCGGAACCGTTCACCCCCCCGCTCTCTCACTGCGTCCACTTGGACGCTGCAGCTGGCTCGCTCTCTCGTTCCTCTCGTTCTGTTCGCTCATTCGCTCCCACTTGAAGCGCTCAGCTCAAGATGAACTCGACCCTGCCACTCGCTGCCATCGCACCTCCGCTGTCGGCGGGCCTTACCCTCGCCGCCCTGGGCACCGCTCCGACCACTCTCCTCGCGGCTCTCGTCGCCGTCGCCGTCGTCTTCTTTGCTCGCGCCAAGCCGGCGAAAGGTCCGTTGCCTCCAGGTCCTCCAGGCCTCCCCATCCTCGGCAACATCCTCGACGTGCCCAAGTCAAAGCCTTGGATCCGCTTCGCCGAATGGACGGAGCAGTACGGTGCGGCCTCTCCATTCCCTCGTGGCCGTCGTACTTGCCGAGCTGACGTCCCCCTCGAGCAGGCCCCATGTTCACGCTCAAGATGGGGCGCAACACGATGATTGTCCTCGGCCGCGCGCAACCCGCCATCGACTTGCTTGACAAGCGCTCCAACATCTACTCGTCGCGCGCCCGCCTCATCATGACGTCCGAACTGGTGTCGCGCGGGCTGCGCATGACCTTCATGCCGTATGGCGACCTGTGGAGGCGTGAGAGGAGGCTTCTTCACCAGCTCACGTGCCCGGCGAGCGCCGCGTCGTACGAGGAGATCCAGGAAATGGAGAGCGCTCAGCTCGCGCGCGACATGCTCGACAAGCCGACCGAGTACTGGGGTCACTGCCAGGCGCGTCCTCCCCTTCGACCTTGGCCGAGCGCGCCCACTCGCTTGACGACGGGCGTCAGGCGTCTGCTTTCGTCGAGGCTTGCTCGGAGCGACGAGCTGACCTTCGCGCGCCCGCCAACCGCAGCGCTACGCCGGCTCGACGATCATGCAGATTGGCTTCAACAAGCGTGCCCCGACCCCACAGGACCCGGCGATTACGCGCGTGAGCCCGCCTTCCTTCCTCGCAGCCTCGCCACATATCTCGTCTGACCCACCTGGACGCTACAGATGCGCAACATCAACGAGATGATGACCAAGACTGCCGTCGCCGGTCGTTACCTCGGTGAGCCGCCGCCTGCCTCCTCGCCTTCGTTTACTCCTCCGCTGACGCCGCGCGCCCTCACAGTTGACTCGCTCCCTATCCTCAACTACATTCCGGCCATGTTCGCGCCCTTCAAGCGCGAGGCGAGTGCCATCTTTGACGAGACGCTCTCGCTCTTCAAGTCGCACGTGCTCGACGTCAAGAAGAATGTCGAGGAGGGGCGCGACGCACACTGCTTTGCCAAGTACATCCTCGAGTCGCAAAAGTCGTACAAGCTCAGCGACAACGAGGCTTTCTTCCTCGCGTGCGTCGCGGCTCACCCTCTCGCTCCCGGCGCGCGCGTCCGCTCACGCTCTTTGACCCCATCACAGCGGTGCACTGTACGGTGCCGGATCCGACACGACTGCCGACGGCATCAGCACTTTCATCATGACCATGATAACACACCCGGAGGTACAGGCCAAGGCACAAGCCGAGCTCGACTCTGTCGTCGGCCGCGGTCGCCTCCCGAGCTTCGCCGACCAGCCCGACCTGGTCTACTGCGGCGCCGTCGTGCGCGAGATCCTGCGGTGGAGGACCGTCATTGCGGGCGGGCTTGCCCATGCGACGACCGAGGACGACTGGTACAACGGTGCGTTGCGCGCGACCTTCTCAACTTTGGGCTGTTGCGCCTTTCGTGCCCGGCGCTCACGCTCCTGCCGCCGCCGGCCTTCTCCCGCGCAGGTTACTTCATTCCGAAAGGGACGATCGTGCTCGCAAACCACTGGGCCATCCACCTCGACCCGGTGCGTGCCTCGCGCTTCGCCCTTCCCTCTCTTGCCCCGTGCTGACCACCTTCCTCTCGTACAGGAGCTCTACCCGGACCCAACGTCCTTCAAGCCCGAGCGCTTCATCAGCTCCGAGGGCAACCTCATCGGCACCAAATTCTCGGACGCGGGCCACCACGCGTACGGGTTCGGGCGCCGCATCTGCCCGGGCAAGCACATTGCCGACGTGCGTCTTTCGCTTCCCTCTGTGCCCCTCAAGGTCGTCGCCTAAATCTGACTCGGTGTTACGCTGTCCTCCTTCCAGCGCTCCCTCTTCATCGTCTTCACTCGCCTCCTGTGGTCTTGCTCTCTCCGCCCCGCGCTCGACCCGACGACGGGCAAGGAGAAGCCCCCCAGCGTCGACGCCTTCAGCGAAGGCTTCAGCTCGCATCCTCTGCCGTTCGAGTGCCGCATCGAGCCCCGCGGAGACTGGGTCAGGGAGGTCGTCGCGCAGGCAGTCGAGGAGGGAGAAGCCGGGTGGGATGCGCGCAAGGGCT
Organism: Rhodotorula diobovata; assembly: GCA_006352295.1. Taxonomy (NCBI): domain Eukaryota; kingdom Fungi; phylum Basidiomycota; class Microbotryomycetes; order Sporidiobolales; family Sporidiobolaceae; genus Rhodotorula; species Rhodotorula diobovata. The sequence goes on along the minus strand of SOZI01000177.1, from coordinate 10,994 downwards.
GAGGCGCAAAGCGTAGATCCACCCTTGGCAACGTTTGTACAGTTTTTATCCTTTCGCCAATTGACAAGTGAGCGTGCTGTCAAGCAAGAGATGTCCGCTCTTCGCCTCGGGTGAGTGTCAATCCTAGTCACGCGTCAGCGCAGCCGTGCTCTCGCGGGTTTTCACACGCACAGACGCTCGCGAGAGAGACAACCAGACGCAGCCGACGATGTATGTACCGCAGAACGAAAAAGGTTGCACAGCAACTCTCAGCGCGGGTGCGGGGAGGGCAAACGAGCCAGTCGTCAAGAATGGAGGGGACAGAGTCGTCAAGAACCAGTCAAGTCGTGTCGAGGGAAAGTGCAGTAGGTGACGGAATTCGCGGCGAGCGCTAGCCTCGCCGGGCGAGCAAGAGAGAGGGCCCCTCACGCCGGCGCGGGGTAGTACTTGACGACGGGCTGCGCCACCTGGGCGACGGCCGCGCGGCGGCGGGCCTGCGCGCGCGCTCCGGGCGCACGCGCGACGACGCGGCGCTCCATGCGCGCTGCGGACGCGACGGACGCGGCCGGTGCCGCCGAGGCCGAGGCGGCCGGGGGCGTGTAGGCCGAGATGGCGGCGAGGGCGGCGGTGGATGCGGGGTCGGGGGACGCGTCGCGCGCGCGGGAGGCGGACAGGGCGGCGAGGGCCGCGACCGAGGCGGAGGCCTTGGGGTTGGGGACGCTCGACGACGAGGCCGAGGCCGAGGCGGAGGGAGAGGCAGCCGCGACGAAGGAGGACGAGGCAGTCGGGGTCGGGCGCAGGTGGGCGGCGTCGACGAGCGCACCGTTGAGGCCCGAGGGGACGAGGGTGATGGTGAGAGTCACGGGCGACAGCTGCTCTGCCGCGGGGACCGGGACGGCCCCCTCGATGTCGTTGAGGTTGACGGCGGGGAGCGGCGCCGTGAAGTTGACGAACGAGGTCGGGATGGCGGCCTGGGCGTCGACGACGGGGGTCGCAGTCGGCTCACTGTCGCCGAGCGCGGCGACCGCGGCCGAGTAGGCCGACGCCTGCGCCTCGACGAGGGTGTAGTTGGTCGCGCGGCGGTCATGCGGCATCTGGGCAGCAGCCTGGGCCTGGGCGCGCTTGCGCTTGACGTTGGTGATGTGCTCGTGCGTGTGCTGGGCGCCGAGCTCGATGACGAGGCCGCTCGGGAGCGTGCGCGTGTTGCCCTTGAGCGGGGCGTTGGCCCGGGGCTTCTTGACCGTGCGGCGCTTCTTGTGGGAGCGGCGCTTCTTGTGCGCAGACGACGAGGCGACGCCGGAAGAGACGGGAGGCGAGTAGGTGAGGGGGAGCGCCTTGAAGACGGCCGGGGCGGCGGGGACGGCGCGGCCAAAGAGGGAGCGCACAACGCGCGAGAAGGACGAGAAGGTGCCCTCGCGGTCGGCCTTGCGCTTCGAGATGGACGTGAGGTTGATGGTCGAGTTCTTGATGCCACCCTGGCCTCCGGCGGACGAGGTGGACGCGTCGACGACGATCGAGTGGTCGCCGAGGGCGGTCGCGGAGTCATCGGCGGCGGGCGCGGCGCGGGCGACATTGTGGGTGTGGTGCGAGGCAATGTGGGCACGGCGAGCGACGGTCGACGTCGAGCGGCTTGTCGGGAGGGCTGTGGTGGGAGAACGAGAGAGAGAAGTCAGCGCGTGAAGGAGGCGCGCAAGCAGAGGCGAGGAGGGGAGAGGCGCACCTTCGGCCTGCGAGGCAAAGAGGGCAGCGGTCGCCACCAGGGCGACGGTCATGGACGAGGACGAGGCGTAGTGCATGGTGGTGGTGGTGGGCGAGGTGAGCGGTCGAGGTTGAGACGAGGGAGGGGAGGCTCGGGGGTGAGTGAGGTGGGCGAGGGAGGTGAGGTGGAGGAGGGAGAGAGAGAAGCGAAGGGAGGCATCTGACGGTTCAAGTAGCCGTTGAGAGTGGCGTTGAGAGAGAGAGATGGCATGCAGCCAGCAGAAGCCATCTGCAGACGAGAGGGCGAGAGGGCTTGCGAGGCGAGATGGCTGAGCGGGCGGCGAGATGGCGCGCGCGCATGCTTGAGAGGACCAGGTGAGCGCGTCACGGGGGGGGGGCGCGAGAGTCAAGAGTCCAGCGGGGGCAGTCCACAGTGACTGACTGTAGAAGCACAAGGCGCAGCTGCACACGGCGAGGCGGAGAGGGACTCCAAGCGAGAGAGACGACGAAGGAACGAGACGCGCGAATCGCAACCCAAGTCGTTGCCGCGTCGCCCTTGCTCTCGTCGACAGCGCCAGCCAGAGCTAGAGCTGAAACACGCACCCACCAGCCTGCGCGTGGCATGGACTCGTCGCTCGCGTCGTCGACGGCCTCGAGCACCGCGCCGCCTCCCGGCCCTCGCGCTCATCGCCCCGATGTCACCCTCCCGTCGTTCGCCGCCACGTTCCGCAGTGCAGACTACGATCAGCCTCCACCTGGCATCACTCAGGGCGACTGGGCTCGCCTCGCAAACCCGCGCCGCGCGAGGACGGGCGACGACGACGACTCGAGCCTGTTGGATGAGCAGCCCACTCGCAACCCCCACCACTACGACGACGACGACAACGACACAGATAGTCGAGGGTACTCCGCAGCAACCAATGTCCCCAACGGACGAGGCTCGACCAAGCCCCGCACGAGCGCATCGAGGTCCGACGCGTACCCATCGTCGTCGTCCCGCGCCGACGACTCGGCCGCGTCGACCGCACAAACTCCCTCGGCATCGGCAGACCTCTCGTCCGCTTCGACAGAGGTAGATGCCGACCGCACAGAGACGACCCACCTCCTCTCGGCCCGCCTCGCTGCCGACTCGGTCGACCTCTCGTCCACCACCCACACCGACGACTCGAGCCTCGCCAATGTCTACGGCGCCGGCGCCCTGGGCGGCGCGCGCGCTCCCCAAGGCAAGGGCAAGTCGACGCGCGAGACCAAGAGCGCCGGTACTGGGCAGAACATGACCCTCCGCGAGCAGGAAAAGGCGCCTCTTCCTTCCCTTCGGCGTGCCCCTGATCGCGTCCGACGAAAGCTGACGCTCTGCTCCGCCGACAGGTCATCGACGAGCTCAAGAAAGACAACTTCTCGCTCAAGCTCAAGCTCCACTTCTATGAGCAGCGCCTCGAGAAGCTCGCACCTTCGTCAGTCGAGCAGGCCCTTCGCGAAAACATCCAGCTCAAGGTCGAGTTCCAGACCCTCCGCACCGAGCTCAAGCGCTACAAGAAGCTCCTCCTCGAGGGCGACCGTGCGATCCAGGCGCTCACCACCGAGCGGGACGAGCTCGCGCGCGGGAGCACCGGGCGGAGGGGGAGCGGCGTTGGGGTCGGGGCAGCCGGGGCCGGAGCGCGCGAGAGGGAACTAGAGAAGAGGTTGAGGGAGCAGGAGGACGCGCGCGACCAGTGGGAGCGCAAGGCCCGCGAGCTGCACCGCGACAACAAGACACTGCGGGCGGACGGCGGCGCACAGGGCGGAGAAGTCAAGGTGCGTCTCTCCTCCGTGTCGTCTCGGCCCTACATTCTCGGAGATTCCCTCGCTGATGGACTGTACGTCCCACAGGAGCTCCGCGAGCAGCTTGACGCGGCCCTGGACGAGGGCGACGACCTCCGCCGACAGCTCACCGACGCGCACGACGAGCTCGACGAGCTGCGCGACGAGGCAGCCAACATGCGGCACGAGCTTGCGGACCAGGCCGACCACAGTGGCGTGAACCTCGAGGGTCGCAGTGGGGGGACGATCCGGAGGGAGGTCGAGCGGCTCGAGCAGGTGCGTCATCCCGCCACGGGCTTCTCGAAACCTTTCTCGCGCTCAAACGAGAACACCTCCACTGACAAGCTTTGCGTTTCCGCTTCGCAGGACAACGCCTCGCTCCGCTCGCAGCTCGCCGCGCAGCTCACCATGCTCGCGACGCGCAACGAGGAGGCAGAGTCCCTCCGCGGCCAGGTCGAGGATCTCAAGGCCGACCTCTCTGCGCTCGAGAACGAGCTCGAACTTGCGCAGCGGGACGCGCAGCGGAGCGGCGAGCGAGGAGGGGATCACGAGGAGGACCGAGAGACGCTCGAAAAGGTGCGTTCCCGGACGCCGCCCTGTGGAACTCGACCTCGTCGTAGTGAGACGGGGGCACTGACTGCCCAGGCCTTCGCCACACAGGATCTCGATGCGCACCGCGACCGCGCCACCTCGCTCGCGCTCGAGCTCGAGGACGTCAAGACACAGCTCGACGCGAAAGAGCACGAGATCGAGGACCTCTTGCGCGAGATCGACGAGCGCGACGAGGTGCACCGCGCGGACTTGGAGCAGGTCGCCGAGGAGTGGCGGGACGAGGTCGAGGGCGCGAGGGAGAGGGAGACGCAGGCCAAGCAGGTGCGTGGACGTCCCCGCAAGCTGTCGTTGTCGTGCCACGTCGGTCGACGAGCTGACGCCTGCTCCTTGCCGCTGCGTGACGCAGGCGCTCGACGAGAAGCTCGGCGACGTCGAGGAGCTTGCCGACAAGATCGAAACGCTCGTGCAGCAGCTCGCCGACAAAGACGCGCAGTTGCAGGCAGAGCAAGAAGAGGTCGACGCGCTCACGCACGACTTGCAGAAGGTGCGTCGCTGTCTCCGGGCCTGCTCACTGGTCCTTTCCGTTCGCACGCTGACTCGGTTGTTGTCGTCACGGCAGCTCGGCGCGCAGGTCTTCCAGCTCGAAGAGGAGCTCGACGAGAAGGATCGACACGTCGAGGAGCTGCAGAACGAGCTCGACGCCGTCGACAAGGAGGCCAAGGACAAAGAGTCTGTCCACGATCAGGTGGTTGCGGCGCTCAAGGAGGTGCGTCTGCCAACTTCGGCTCTCCCACAGCGACCCGCACTGACGATGGAATCGCTGGCGCCCACAGAAACTCTCGTCGGTCAAGGCGCGCCTCTCCGAGCTCACGATCCAGCACGAGTCGTCCACGACCGAGGCGGCCTTCCTCCGCTCCAAGGTCGAGGACCTCGCCCTTGCACACGCGAAGCTCGACGAGGCCTCCCGCGCCGCCCAGACCGAGGCGCAGCGCCTCCGCGACGAAGCAGACGAGGTCATGCGCGTCCTGCGCAAGGAGGAGGACGAGCGCGAGGCCGTCGAGACGGATCTTGCCTCGGCGCGCGCGGACGCTCAGCGCGCGAGGGAGAAGGCCGAGGACCGCGAGCGCGACGTCGCCGAGCTGCAGCGTGCGCTCGAGGGCCTGGAGCGCAGCACGCGGCATGCAGGCGACGCGGCGGACGGCGAGCGCTCTGCACTGGGCGTCGAGCTCGAGCGCGCAAAGCGCGACCTCGCGCGGGCGCAGCATGAGCTCGAGGATGCCGAGGCCGAGATCGACGCGCGTACTAACCTCGTCAAGGAGAAGGACTTGCGCATCGCCGAACTCGTGCGTGTCGTTCGCAGTGTTTCGTCGCCGTGGCCAGTGTCTGATTGCTCTTTTCACTAATCGCCTGCAGGAGTCGGACAAGAAGGACCTGTCGGCGCAGCTTGCTTCACAGACGCAGGAACGCCTCGCTCTCGCCGACAAGCACGAGCTCGCGACCAAGGCGCGTCTCCGCTCTCACTTTTCCCTTTCCCGCTCCGCTCTGACACTCGATTGCATTCTCGCAGACCCTTCGCGCCACGCAGCACGAGCTGTCGTCGGCGCGCGACCGCCTCCGCACGGTCGAGGGCCAGCTCAACACGGACCACCGCGCGCTGAGCAGGACCGAGAACCAGTACCGCGACCAGCTCGCCGAGCGCAACACGCTGCTCCTGACCGTGTTCCAGGCGGTGGATCGCCTCGGCACCGCGGACAAGGTGAGTCGCGTCTCCGTTGGCAGGTCGCCAAGAGCCCCAAAGCAGCAGCTCAGCGGGTCCTGGCGTTGTAGTGACGCGTGTGGGACGCGACTGACATGTGTCTCCTCCCCGCAGCGCAAGCCGCCTTCGTCGCCTGCACTCGATTCCCCCAAGCCCTTCACCAACTTCCCCGCCTTCCACGAGCGCCTCCTCGAGCGGCTGCGCGCCGTCAACGGCCTGCAGCACTCGTTCGAGCGCCGCACGCGCGAGCTCGAGGCCAAGTTCGTCGAGCAGCTCGAGGCGCTGCGGCGGCAGCAGGAGTCGCGGCACAAGCAGCTCGACCGGTTCGAGGCTGGGCTCAAGAGCGCGACCGAGGCGCAGAGGCAATGGCGCGCGAGGGTGCAGAGCAAGACGGTCGAGCTCGAGGCGGCAAAGGTGCGATGCTCGCCTCTTTGCTTTGCTCCTTCCGCGAGCGCTCGAGCTGACGAGGTGCCGCCGTGCGCGCAGGCCGAGGTCGCGTCGCTCCAGTCGCAGCTGCGACGCAGCTCGCACGGCTCGCCCAACCCGGCATCGTCGTCGAGCCTGTCTGGCGGGGACGGTGTCGCATCGCGCCTCTCGGCAGCGCAAGCGTCCGTCTCGACGCTCGAGCGGCGGCTCGCGGCGACGCAGGCGCAGCTGCGCGACGCCGAGTCGCGCCTGGGCGAGCAGCGGAACAAGTATGGGGTCGCCGAGGGCAAGTGGGAGGCGCGGGTGCGCGAGCTCGAGCAGCGGGTGAGGGCCGCCGAGGAGAAGGTCAAGCGCGAGAGGCAGGGCGCAAAGGAGCGCATGGAGGAGCTGCGGGGCGAGAGCAGGTGCGTTCGCGACCCTCTTGCTCACCAGGAGTGACTCTGAACTGACTGTGCTCGTCTTTGCCCGTGCGCAGGCGCCTCGAGCACGAGCTGTCGGACGCGCAACGCCGGGGGGCCCAGCTCGACGACGTGCTGCGGTCGCAGCAGCAGCGACAGGCGAACCGCCCCGAGTCGCGCCAGTCGGCCGCCTAATGAGATACCCCCGGACCCTTCTCTACTTCGACTTTCTCGCGGTGTGTGTCCCGTCTTGGCTGTCCCCTTGCGTCCACCTTGCGCGCGCGCCCTCGAGCGAGCGGCGCCCACCCCACTCGACCGGGTTTCCTGTATTGCCGCCCTGCGTTGTGTAGTTGTACCTCGACTGTGTGTGCAAGAGTATCGCCCGGGCAGCCCCTGGCCTCCATAGTGCTGCGGACTGGCTGAGCGGGGCGTGCGTGCGGCGGCGCGTCTCTCGATCAAGCCGTCACCGTACACTCGCTCGACTTGGCTGGGCTTGGCTTGGACGTGCCTTCACTTGCGCGTTGCACACGCCCAACAACAACCTACGCCAACTCACCCGCCGCCGTCTGAGCCGCATCGTCGTCGTCCTCATCGCGCGTCCGTCTCCACCCCCGTCGGCGCCCAGTTCCTCCCCGAGCCCGGCGCAAAGTGCGCGAGCGTGGTGCCCACCATGTGCTGCTCGTCGGCAAAGTGGAAACGCGAGGTCGTCCCTGACCACAAGGTGCGCTCTCTCGCTCTCTCACTCGTCCGTCGTGGCCGGACAAAGGCTCGCTCAACCTCCTCTCAAAGGAGGCACCGCAACGCTCGGGGCGGGTCGAGGGACTGGCGCGCGACGTGTCTGCGGGTGCAGGGAACCTGTGTGCGCGCTCCGCTGGTGGCGGACTGCGCTCGGACTGCGCTCGAACCGTCCCTGCTGCCGCCAGACGGCGCTCGACGCACCTCGGACGCGTTCGCCTCTCGCAGTCTCGCCCGCTGGCCCCGCTGCCCGAGTGCGTCGACTGCGGACACACTCGACGCGTTAGGCCAGGCGCGAGGGGCGGGTGCGCCGGAAGGCGAGGTGTCGCTGAGGACGCCCGAGCAAGCCTGGAACCCTGCACCGCTGAACACGCTGCTGAACCTCCGTGAATCCGCCCCGACGTGCAGTTCGACTTTATCGACGTCGCTCAGTTCCACAGCAAGACGTTCGGCTCGCGGCTCTCGTGAGAACTCCCCTCCTCGCCCAGAGCGCGAGCCCCGCTGACCTTTCCTTGCGACTCCGCCTCTCTCGCGCAGCTACACGTGGTACTGGACGCTCTTTTTGGTGTCCATTGCCGTGTACATTGCCGACACGTACACGCTCATCGCCCTGCTCGCGTCAAATCGTTGGAGCGGCCAGATTCTCCAGAGCGAGGCGGCCCAGGGCGACACAAAGTCGAGCACCGTCCTCGAGGTCCCCTTCAAGGTGCGTTCTTCCTCTCCTCTCCTGCTCCTTGCTCCTTGCTCCGTCTCCGGGGATGGAGCCTCGCAGCGCGCGTGCCGCGGCCCCTGCCCGCCCCTGAGCCTCCCACGCGCAGCGCCTGACTCGCTGCTCGACGCACTCCTGCAGATCGGCAAGTGGATCTTCTTCGCCTGTATCGTTGTGTCGTACCTGCTGCTCCTGTGGGAGGCGCGCAAGGCCCGCGCCATCGTCAAGTCGCGCGATATCTCGTACGCCTTTACCAACGTCATGGCGCACTCGTGGTACGCGCTGCGCAGGTCCGTTCGACTCCCCTTTGAGTCTCAGTGGCACACTCTCGCTCACACGCGACGCTCTGCGCACAGCTACAACCACTTTTGCTTCTTCTCGCAAATCGACAACTCGAAGAAGAAAAAGGACAACCTCGCGTTCTTTGTCTTCTTCACGTTCAAAGGTGCGCCGTCGTCGACACCTTTGAAGCCTGTGGCGCTGTGCTGACTGCCCCGCGCCTTGCAGGTTGGAAGCGACTGCTCCTGGCCGATGCGCCACGACAGGTGATCAACGCCATCACGCTGTGGTCGTTTGGCAAATCGCAAAAGTGGACGACCGACTTCAGCGTCTATTTCTCGGGCTCGCTCGTCAAGCAGCTCGCCCTCGCCACCATGCTCTTCACCGTCGCCATCTTCATCATCAGCGCGATCCAGCTCCTCGTCGCGGCGTGCTTCTACCCGGCCCTCTTGTGCTATATTCAGGGGAACCTCAAGGAGTACTGCTGCCACAAAGTCGACAAGCGGTGCGCCAATCTCTCTGTTGCCCTCTCTGCCAGCCGCGGACGGCAAGCTGACCTTTGCGCTCTCGCTTCGGCCCTCCCCCGATACCCTGACCTCTCCCGCTCCTTCGGCATCCCTCGCTCACCCTCTCGCAGCATCGCCGAGCTTATGAAGCGCAAGAACCGTCGCCGTCTCGCCAAGGAGGCCGAATTTGCGCGTCGCGAGGCTGCAGGCGACTTCCGCCACCTCAAGGACAAGTCGGGCAAGCTCGTTGGCGCTCCTCGTCCCCAACCGACGCTTCCGAAGGTCGGCATCGACGACCGCGACCTGTACTCCGAGACGGAATCGGTGCGCGGAAAGGCCGGCGGCGGCGGAGCCGACAAGTACTCGTACCCTCCCGCGGCGAGCGTTGTCGCGCCCGCGCTTCCCTACGCCAACGCCGGGCCTTACGGACGGCAGCAGCACGCGTACGGCGACTCGGACAGCATCCTTGGGTACGGCGGCGGGAGCGCCGCGCACGGCTACGCCGAGAGCGTCACGTCCATCGACGGGCTCGCCGCGCGAGCGCAGCCGATGGGCTACGGGCACGGCCCCAACGACTCGACGGCGACGCTCCCCTACCCGGGCGTCGGTGGTATCGACATGAGCCGCGCGCCGAGCTACCGCACCAACCCGAGCAGCCGGGACCTCCTCAGCAGCGCGGCGGACCCGCCCTTGCCGTTCGACGACGCGCTCCAGCAGCAATTTGGCGAGCTCGGCGCGTACGACCGAGCGTACGCTGCGACGCCTGCGCTCGACGACTCGCTCGCGTCGCGCGGTGGTGCTGGAGGAGGTGTCGAGTACGCCGCCCCCTCACGGCAGGCCCTGTTCGAGCGCGCGACGCGACACAACGCGTCCGGGGTCGAGTCCATCGACGGCGGATCGGCCGTCGGTATGTCGGGTTCGGACTGGGGCGGCAGCCACGCGTTCGGGCCGTCGGGCAGTCACGGCGGGGGAGGGTTCGGCGGGTGGGAGGAGAGCGGGCCGGGCGGCGGCGCGGCTGCGTACGACGAAGGCACAGGAGCGTATGGCTACCGGGCGCCAAGTCGAGGGATGCAGCGTGCACCGTCAGGGCACGACCTGGGCGGGTTCGCAGGCCGGGGAGCGTACGGGAGGGGGTACCGCTGAGGAGGCGCGCGTGCTCGGCTGGACCGGCGGCGCTAGTGACTCGCCTTGTTGTCCGTGTACCTCTCTCGCAATAGACACTCGCTTTCCCGCAGCGTGTGTGTGGCAGAGCCTCGAGCAGCGAGAATCGTAAGAGCGGGAGCTTGACGTCTCGACGTGAGCGGCGAGAGGGAGGTCCCAGAGAGGCCTTGTCCAGCGCTTGTCACGAAGCGCGTTGGTGCGCGTCAGTGTTGGCACAAGGGGGACCACGAGTGTTTGCGGAAGGGGCCGAGGCGACCAGAGGAGCAGATCCGGGCGCGGCGGACACTGAGCAGAGCTGCACGGATGGGCGAGAGGCGTCCGACCTTTGCTGTGCGCTCCAAGCAGCGCGGGCACGGATGATAGAGCGCGGACACGCGGCAAGAGCATTTCTTCCTTGCTCGAAAGCGTCGCCAGCCATCCCGAGAACGCAGAGCGGAGCGGGTGCGGGCGAACGAGCAGCGCGGCGCAGGGGCGCACCATTGACGTCCTCGCGACGTGGCTGCTGGGCGTCCTGGCAATGGGGAGCAGGCGTCACGAACTTGACAAGGTCGAGCGAGGGCAGGATGCGCCGGCGCATGAGCTGCAGGTCGAGGTCGACGGCTTGGTCGGCCAGTCTGTGTGGTTCGGAGGCGAGTCAGCGGGTCTCGGAGGTGGGGCCGCGTTCTGGGCGAAGAGCACCCGGGGGGAGAGAAAGAAGAAGTGTGGAGCAGGACGCAAACACGCCGAGTCGAAGCCATCCGTCGCGCTGGATCAGCCATCCTCGAGCCCAGCTTGCCCGCGTCGCTCTTCTTTCCCCCGGCGACAGCAGGTCGCGCAGCTGTCGCCATCGTCGCTGCACAGTCGTCCCAGACATGCACGACGTGAAGAGCGTTTTGCTGCTGCGGTGCGAGGTGATCGGAGGCAGAGGACGGGCGGGTCGAGCGTTGAGGGCGAGCTCGCGAGAAGGGTGAGGGCGTTCCCAGCGAGCCCGCCGATCGTGACAACGTGGGTAGAGG
>SOZI01000176.1:0-32020 GCA_006352295.1 Rhodotorula diobovata | reverse complement strand
CCCCCCCCTCGCCGCCAAGCTGACCCACGACGCGTCCCCCCCTTCCCTCCTCACCAGGCCTCGTCGGCAAGGCCATCGAGTACACGGTCAACCACGAGGCAGTTGGGTCAAAGTACGGCAAGTTCGCAGACGACGACAAGTGGATCTACCTCAGCTCAAAGGACGGCGACTTGCGGTCAGTCCCCTCCCTCTCCCTCCGCCTCCTCACCCCTTGTTCGACCGCGTCCCGCCTCACTCCGACACGCCGACGCCTGCCGCCGCACCCTCTCCTGCCGCATCCACACACGCGACCGCCTGATTGCACGGCAGCGCCCCCCCTTCTCTCCCACCGCCCGGCCCCCTCAACACGCGGCCCCTCACCTCCCTCGCCTCAAAGTGCCCTGGCTGACTTTCCCGCCTCTCCCTCGCCTGGGGTGACGCCTTGACCACGATGCAGCGACCTCAAGCAGACGATGGCCATCTTCGACAAGTACAAGCCCACGCATGTCATCCACCTCGCCGCCCTCGTCGGCGGCCTCTTCAAGAACATGAAGTACAAGGCGAGCCCCTGTCCCTCTCTTATGCGTCAGAGAGGCCGACTTGAAGCAGCTCAAAGGTCTCAATCATGAGCGCCGACCACTGCACCCGCCGTCCGGACCGCACGGTCGCTGACCCCTCGCTCGATCCTCCCGCTCGCGCAGCTCACCTTCCTCCGCGACAACTGCCTCATCAACGACAACGTCATGTGGGCGGCGAAAGAGCACGGCGTGCGCTCCCCGCTTCCTCCCTTCCAGGCACCTGTCGAAAGCCGCAATGCCAGTCGCTGACCCCCCCTCGAGCCGTGCTCTCCCCTCGCAGGTCGAGAAGATGATCTCTTGCCTGTCGACGTGCGTCTTCCCGGACAAGGTGTCGTACCCGATCGACGAGTCGCACGTGCACCTCGGCCCGCCGCACCACTCCAACTTTGGCTACGCCCACGGCAAGCGCCTCGTCGACGTCTACAACCAGTTGCGTCTCGCGCCCGCCCGCCCGCCCCCCACTCCGTGCTCTTGACAAAGCTGACGACCCGACGGGTGGCGACACCCCTCAGCGCTTACAACGAGGAGTTTGGATGCAACTTTACGTCTGCGATCCCGACCAACATTTTCGGCCCGCACGACAACTACGACCTCGAGGACTCGCACGTCATCCCCGGGCTCGTGCACAAGTGCCTCCTCGCCAAGAGTGCGTCCTGTCACTCTCGAGGTCGCTGCAGACGGACGAGGGGGGCACAAGGACTGACACGAAGCGAGTCGCGCAGAGAACGGCACGCCCTTCACGGTGGCGGGTTCGGGGACGCCGCTGCGGCAGTTCATCTACTCGCGCGACCTCGCCAAGCTCTTCATCTGGCAGCTCAAGGGTGCGTCTTCCTGCGTCTCCCTCGTTACCCCCGCCTCCTCGAGAACGCGACAAACTGACATCCTCGCGCGGGCCGCGGGCCACTCGAGCAGAGTACCCCGAGATCGACCCCATCATCCTCTCTGTCGGTGAGAAGGACGAGATCACGATCAAGCAGGTCGCAGAGGCCATCGTCAAGGCCGTCGGGTTCGAGGGCGAGGTGACCGTTGCGTCCTTCCTTCCCTCACTCCTCCTCCTCGTCGCCGCGCCGCGCCCGCTGACGACAACCGCTCGCTCGCCCGCTCGCAACGCAGTGGGACACGTCCAAGGCCGACGGGCAGTACAAGAAGACGGCGAGCAACGACAAGCTGCGCAAGTACCTGCCCGAGTTCGAGTTCACGCCGTTTGACCAGGCGCTGCAGGAGTCGGTCGAGTGGTTCGTGCAGGTGCGTCCCTTCCTCTCGCTCTCTCGCTTCGCTTCGCTTCGGTCAGTCGTCAGGAGAGGGACTGAGTGTTTGTTGCGCTCGCAGAACTACGACAGCGCGCGCACGGGTGTCAAGAAGCAGTAGACCGCTAGCTTGCCACTCCGTGTTTCCCTCGTCCTCCACTCGTAGACCCTCCCTTGTCTCTGCTGCTGTGTCGTCTCGTTCGTGCATCTGGGTACCTCCTCTGGCATGCATCGGCTCGCGAGAGAGGGGGCGACGTGCGGACGTCGGCCGAGAGATGTGGGCAGAGCGGGCCGCTGTGTGCGCGCAGGCTCTCTCTGGCCCCTGTGCGCCTCAAGCGACTACGCGGCACCATGGCGACGCCGCCTCCAGAAGACCCTCCAGACCTACAAGAAGAGGACCACACGCACTGGCAAGTCGTCCTCAGCGACCCCTCGTCGCGCAAGCTCGTCCTCTACTCGCCCCTCCTCCGCCGCCTCGCCGTGCACCCCACCCCGCCGGGCTCGCCCCGCATCGCACCGGGCGCCGCGAGGTGGACCCGCTCGAAGGCTGCGCGGGGGCGCTCACGCGGGGCGGGAGGAGGATCGGGTAGGGACGCGGACGGGGGACGCCCCCCACTTTCGGCTCCGCCGAGGGGCCCGTCGCGGCCTGGTGACAGTGAGGCGGAGGGCGACGACGAGGAAGACGAGGACGACGACGACGACGAGGGCGGCGAGACACCCCCAGCAGGGACCGTCGGCCCCCCTCCGAGCGTCTGCCCGCTCTGCCTGCAGGACCTCCCCCGCGGCGGGCCTCCTCCCACTGACAGCAGCGGGCGCCTCGGCGTCGGCGGCTCGCGCCACCGCGCGCGAGGCGCCCGCCGCGCGTGGCTGCTCCCCCCGCCCTGGGCAGACGACCTCGCCGCCGACGACGGAGACTCGGACGAGCCCAGCGAGGCGGCGCGCTGGACCCGTGGCTCCGGCTCCGACTCGGACGAGGTGCACGCGCTCTCTCGCGCGCCGGCGCGCACGCTCGACGGGCAGTCGTACTTTGACCTCCTGAGCGAGGTCAACTCGCGCACGACGACGCCTTCGTCGACGGGGTCGGGCCCGGGCGCGCGGGCGCTCCCGCACGGGCAGGCGCAGCAGGGAGGGCTGGGGACTCGGGCGAGCGGCGCCGCGAGGCTCGACGAGGGACAGATGAACGAGGGCTACTTTGCGAGGTTCTTTGACGAGCTGCAGCTGCTGGGTGCGCCCGCCCGTCTCCCTACTCGTTTCCTGCCGACGACGGAGGGGAGGGGACCGTGCGGGCTGACTCTGCGGGCGCGGACGCAGGCAAAGGTGGACAGGGGAGCGTGTACCTCGTGCGGCACGTCCTGAACGGCGAGGCCCTCGGTCTCTACGCGTGCAAGAAGAGTGCGTGTGGTTTGCCGCTCCGGCTGACGCGTGGCCATCACGGGGCCATCCGTCGTTCCGCACGTCTGCGTGTCCCCTGCGACTAACCACCAGCCCTTGCGCTCCTCAGTCCCCGTCGGCGACTCGACGCCCTCTCTCCTGTCCATCCTCCGCGAGGTGCACCTGCTCGAGTCGGCCACGCACGCCAACATCACGCGGTACCACCACGCCTGGCTCGAGACGTCCCCCTCCCGGAGCGCCTTTGCCCCTCCCGTCCCGACGCTCCACATCCTGATGGAGTTTGCCAACGGCGGGAGCCTGCAAGGCTTTGTCGACGCGAGGAGGGGCACGTCGGCGCCTGGTGCTGACGAGGGAGGGCGCGAGCGCGCGAGGAGGGCGAGGAGGGAGGGGAGGCAGAGGGCCGTGCACTTGCTCCGGGTCGAGGACGTCGTCACGCTCTTCAGGGATGTCGCCGAGGGCCTCGCGTTCCTCCACGGGCGCAACATCCTGCATCTCGACCTCAAGGCGCGTCGCGCCCTGCCGTGTCCTGCCGTGCGAGAATGCGAATGACTGACGCTCGCGTGCGCCTGCAACAGGCTGAGAACGTCCTCCTGCACTGGGACGACGACGCGCTCCTGCCGACGTGCAAGCTGAGCGACTTTGGCAACGCGACGTCCGACTCGTACCACGTCGAACGTCGTGAGTCCCCCCTCTGCTTGCCTGAGGGAGCTCCAGCATACTGTTGGGGCCTTCTGGCTCGTGGTATAATGGGGACTTGTACCCACTTTCACTCTCCACAGGCGGAGGTTCCGGCACGCTCCTCTACACGCCCCCCGAGGCCTTCTTCCCGTCGCCGCACACGGGCCAGCTCCCGCCTCCTGACCGGGCGACCGACATGTGGGCACTCGGCCTCGTGCTGTACCTCCTGTGCTATTTCGCGCTGCCGTACGCGAGCGCCGAGGGTGACGACACGCAGGAAATGGAGGACGAGGTCAAACGCTACGGCGGGTGCGCTCCTTCGCAGGCCCTATTTCCATCCCTCACGTTCGCTGACAAGCTATTGCTCTTGGTGCCCTCACCGCAGCTTCCACCCTCTCGCGCCGTTCCCGCCCCCCGCCTCCGCCCGTCACGACATCCCTCCCTCGCTCCTCGCGCTCCTCCAAGCACTCATCAACCGCACGCCGACCCGCCGCCCCCTGTGCGATCGGGTCAGCCGCGCGATCGAGGACGTCCGGGCCGAGCTCAAGCGCGGGTGGCGCCCTGTCGAGCACGCGGGCCAAGGCGAGGAGGTCGTGCTCGCTGCGCCGCGCGGCGGGAGGTGGACCGCGGGGCACTCGTTCGGTGGGGTGCCCCTCTGGAGGCCGCAGAGGGAGAGGGGTGTGGGGAGGCTCGAGAGCGTGCAGCCGGGGGACGGGCGGGTCGAGGTCGAGGTCGAGGTCGAGGAGCCCGAGTCGAGGGATGACGGCGAGTGGCGCTTGAGTCCGCCTTTGCAGGTGCGTCTCGTCCCTTTACGCCTCCCCTGTTTGCAATCTCGCCCACACCGGCGCCCGCACTGACGCAAGGCCCTGCAGCGCCGACCTGATCCATGGCAGCGTAGCTCTTCTCCCTCGCTGGCCCCACGCTCGCGTTCTTCCTCGCTCCCGCCACTACCCCCACCAGAACGCGTTCCCCTCCCACTCCCTCCTCCGCCAACTGCGCCGTCCGCTCGCGCCCGGACGCCGCCAAAACAGGATGTCGCCCTGCGCCGCGGCGAGGGCGGGCTCCGAGACGCGGTTCTGGCGCCCGTCAGCTTGGGCAGCGGGTCGACGGAAACGGTCGGAAGGGTCGTTGCCGTTCTTGCGGCCGTCGTCAAGGTGCGTCACGGCGACCCGAGAGCGTCGCGCACGCTCCCCTCGTGAGCAAGAACTGACTGCCTACGTTCGTGCCTGTCGAGGCCCGCAGCTCCTCTTGCTCAGTCGGCACACTGCCTTCTCGTCACTGCCGAGCTACACAGCAGTCGGCTCTCTTGGGACAACCAGCGCCCCGCCGTCCGTCCCTCTGTCGCTCGCCGCGCTCCTCGTGCTCGAGACGGCGCTCGACGTCGCGCTCGCAGACACGCGCAGCACGGTGGGCATCGCGCTCTTCCACGTAGCGGCTCTGAGGTGGCTGTGAGCGAGCCTAGGAGGCGCAGCGCATTGGGAACAGCAGCGTCGAGAATCGCAGAAGCTGCTCACAGTCCGTTGGACGAACGGAGCGCGTAACTGGCCGACGGGTGCCCGGCCCACGGGAGACCCTGGCGGCAGGCGAGCGAGTCAAGGGAAATAGCGAATCGACAATCAGCTGCGTGAGCGATATCTGGAGCGAGAGGTGCGCGGGTAAGCCGGCGGCTCGAAGTGCGCGGGGCCGCGGACCGTCGGGTTCGAGTTGTCCTTGGCTTCGGCGGGTTGCGCAACACCTGCTCTCTCAACTCCAGCACCCACGTCGAACCTGTCCACGCTCGCGCCGCTCACGCACCTGTTTGCACCTCCAGAGCAATTCGCTTCGACTTGCACCCACCGGTCTGCCTCCCTCAAGTTGATCGCGCCATCAGCGCACTTCTGCCAATCTCTCGCCCTGCACCGCGCCGCTGAGGATGAGTGAGCCCCTCAAGCGACCCCAACTGGCTCCGAGTAGCGCAGCCACGTCGACTGCAGCGCCGTCAGACGAGCTGGCGATCGAGCCAGATGCCGCACATTCGTCGTCGGCGTCGAGGAGGTCACCGGGGCGGTTCCTCCAGAGCAACGTCCAGTCGGATCCGTCTTGGCGCATCATGGTCTTCTTTGCGTTCCTCACGGGCTTCACTTCGGCGCCGACCTTCCTCGCGTGCTACATCTGGGCCGGGTTCCAGAGTGCGTGCCCCTCCTGCCTCCTCCCTCGCCTTTTCGCGAAGCTCACTCCTGTCCCACTCGCACATGGATAGCCGGTAACTTGGTCCAACTCGGCCTCGCCGTTGCCCGCCTCTTCGCAACGAGCGACAAGACGTTCCACAAGCCCGACCAGCAGGCCCTGACCTCGCTCTTGTCGTTCATCGTCGGCACCTCGCTCGGCCGCTTTGGCGTCCGCATCGGTGCGCAGAGGCGCACGTGGCTCATCGGCTCGACGTTCCTCACGGCGTTGCTCTGCATGGCGGCGTCACTGTGCGCGCACTTTAGCGGCGAGGAGAGCGTGGCAGAGTGCGTTTGCCTTCTCTTTGACGTGGTACTCTGCTCGAGTGCCCGTGCCCCTTCACACGCTTGCTGACTACCTGCCCTCACAGGTTCCGTACGGCCGCATCGTGGCAGAACGCGCGTGGCATGGCGGCCCTCGGATTCGCAAGTGCGGCTCTCGGTCTGCAGGTGCGCTTCCTTCACGCGTTCCCCTTCTTTGAACACATCGCTGACCACAGCCTCGTCTTCCAGGGTATCGTCGCAAAGGTACGCCTTAGAGCCTTGTGCTTTCGCTGCAGATGCGTTCTCGAGCTGACCTCTTTTCCCTTGATGTGACCTCTTCGCCCTTCGTCCATACAGCGCATCAACTGTGCGTATTCCCTATGCGTGTAGCATCCACAGCGGCGCGTGTTCGATCCCCCCGGCTTTCACGCTGACGCCCTCCCACCCTCGACCCCCTCTTCCGCCGCGGCTCGCAGCTCAACTCGCGACGACCGTTGTCCTCACGACCGTCTACGTCGACTTGTTCAACGATCCCGCCCTCTTTGCGCGGCGCCTCGTCAAGACGCGCGACCACCGCATCCTCGGCGTCGTCGCTGCGTTCACGGGCGGCATGTGCTCGGCCGGCATCGTGTTTGCGTCGTCGAGCGCCGTGGCGTTTGGAGTGGCTGCAGGTGCGCTCTTTGCCCGCCTTCCTCCAGCTCTACACTTCGCGAAGCGTAGCGCTGACGCTCATCCGTGCAGGCTTGCGCTTGATCGCTGCGCTCGCGTGGCTCGTCATTCCTTCCGCTCCTTAGTTGTGGTAGTAGAGTCGGTACAGCTTCTCGTGTTTAGTCTAGACGAATGCATTCATGAGACTCTCTCGAGACATCAGCCTCCCCCAACGCAACGCGAGAGGCCTGTCCGCTGGGAAAAGCCTTTCGCCGTTCCACCCTCGGGGTCACGCCCTCGCCTCCTCCCACCGTCCCCTGACGGGCATGAGCCCAAACGCGTCCCAGAACTCCCTCGCGTCGATCGCGCGCCCGAGCTCTTGCGGCGTCCGCGGCAGGGCGCGCACGCCGTGCTTGCGCATGAGGTCCTGGACCCACAGCGCGCGATCGGGGGAGCGCTCCCCTGCCGCTGATGCAGCCGGTGGAGGCGCAGAAGGGCCGGTCGGATGCGCAGAGGCGAGGTCCCACCAGTCGAGGACGCGCAGGTCGCTCACGATCCAGCGCTGACCTGTCCCTTTCTCGACATCCGCTGAGGAGCAAGTGGGGAGTGAGGGAGCGAGGTGCACGGCGATGATGGCGCGCGCGAGGTCGAGGCCGTGGAGGAGGTGCAGTGAGCCTTTGGCCTCGAGCGCTTCGGGTGTCGGGGCGATGCGCGTGAACCAGTTGATCGGGTTGCGCGACCCGCCCTGTGGGATCGCGAGTCGCCCAGGGAGAGAGCTCTGCATTAGTGCGAGGCCACGGAAGGAGGGAAGGAGCACGGCTACGCACCCAAAGGCCAACGAGGTTGAGCACGACCGTGTCGGCGTGCAGCGACAAGAGCTCGTCCTCGGCGATGGCACGGGCGTTCTTGCGATCGTAGGGCGAGTGACGGGTCGTCCACTCGAATTCGGGCGGCGAGACGGGCTTCTCGTTGGTGTCGTCATCGGTCGACGAGGCGCGCAGAGACGCGAGAGTCGGGCCGCCCTGTTGCGCGCGTGAGGGGGCGAAGCTCCCGTCAGTCTCGTGCGCTCGTTGCCTCTCTGTGAGAGAGAGTGAAAGAAAAACCGGTCGACGCACGTCAAAGATGCCGGTCGAGCCGAGCTGGATCCACCTGACACGCTGTCCGACGGCCTCCTCGTACCCCTCAACCAGTCGACGGCTGTACCCCTCTCCCCGCAGCGGGAACACGACGACGACCGTCTTGGCCCTGGGCAGAGCCTCGTACTGGTCCTTGCCGTCCTGCTCCGAGTCCCACGCCCACTTGAGGGTCCCGTCGCGGCCGTCGCGGGTCGTCGCGGCCACCGAGAGGTCCTTGTGGTGAGTGCGGATGTGAGGCAGGAGGAAAGAGCCAGTCCAGCCGAGGCCAAGGACGAGGAGGTCGACGGACGAGGCGCCGTCCTGAAGCTGCATGGGCGACGAGGTCAAGGTAGAGGTCGAGGTCGAGGCAGACGAGAGGAGAGAGCTGAGGGCGGTCGTGACGAGGTGAGCAGGGAAGCACGAGCTGAGCATCCGATGGTCGTTCCCTTGGCGGGGCTACTGCTGTGCCAAGAGCAAAGAGGAGAGTGACCCGTCCAGCGACGGGCAGCCAGCCAGCAGACTGATGACGACGAGGGCGGCGATCGAGAGAGTCCAGTCGAGCCAAACTCGCGGGGAGGCGCCGCTGCCGAGTCGCCGGCCGCGGGGGAAGCGTGCGCGCGTGCGGCGCGCGCGCGTGCGGGGGTCGACGCGTCGCGCATTTTGGCCAAACACACAACTTGTTGGCCTCTCGTTCTCACTCGCCACACGAGGGTCCAGAGGGTCGGCCCCTCACATGCCACCTCCTCGCCACTCTCTGACTACAGCTGCCCACGCGAACGAACCCGCCTCCGGTCCCGGCCGCAACTCGTCCCCGCCTCCTCGTCTCCCGTCCGCCAACCCGCCGGTCTCCGTAGACCGCACCAGCCACCGCATGTCTGCCCTCCCGAGCTCGACCTCCGAGTCGCACCTCGTCAGAGTCCAGCGTGCCCCCCTTCCTCCCAAACCGCCCGCCCAACCGACCAAAGTGCGCCCCTTCATCCTCCGCGGCACGTCTTCGTCGACGGCCGCGCAGTCTCGCCCGGCTGCAGGGCGTGCAGCAGACCATGCTCAGGGCGACAAGACGGGTCACGACGTCGGCGCGCTCAAGAAGAGCAAGACGAGCGTCGATGTCGCGGTGCATGCCGAGTCGACCCGGTCCAGTGAGTCGAGCCGCGCAGACAAGGACCGCAGGCGCAGGACCGCGGCCGTGCGCAGCGACTTTGGCATGACCTCGACGATTGAGAAGGGAACCGCTGCCGACTTCGATGCAGGCGGCAGGCGTGTGGGCCTGACGCGCTCACCGCCCATGCCGTCGTCGTCGACGACCGCATCGACGTCAAGCAGCGCTCCTCGCCGTCCCATCTCGCTCGCCGCATCGTCTCTCCGCGCCCTCTCCTCCACGTCCTCCGACACGCACCCCTCGCCCACACCGCGTGCACGGCCTCTCTCCTACGTCTCGAGCGCGACAACGAATACGACCTCACCCCCCCGGCGCCGCCCCTTGTCCTTTTCCGCCTCGCCTTCTCCGCCAAACAAGGTCCGCCCGTCATCCTCCGCCTCGATTGGTGCGGCGCCCCGCGCCCCGCCCGTCATCTCGCCCACGCGCGCTCGCGCCCTCTCGCCCGCCGCGTCCGCCGCCGTCGAGGCGCACAAGGCGGCGCTCAAGCGGCGGATGCTCGCTGCGCGCCGCCAAGGCGCAGACGTGAGCGACACCGTGGCGCCCGCAGAGCCGGAGCAGGGCGCGACACAGGGCGGGATGCGCCGCAGCGGGAGGTGGTTCGGACGGTTGGCGAGCGCGTCGAACGGGGACGAGAACGCATCCTTGGAGGCGGGAAGCCAGGAGGAGCGGAGTGACGCTGCTCTCACTAGCGGGAGGTCAACGGTTGGGGGTCGGCGCTCGGTCGACGGCCTACGGATGGCGGGGGGGCGGCCACCGACGACGCCGCCCGTGCGAGGACTGGGCAAGAAGGCGTCCTTGACGGCGCTCGGGCGCGGGCATGTGCGACCCGAGCCGGTAGTCGAGCCTTCTCCGGTGCGAGTAGTCGAGGACGAGACTGGGCCGGGCTTCTCGAGCTTGCAGGACGTACGCGTCTTTCCCGGTCCGCCTGACCTTGGATGGCGCTGGTACTGACTGCCATCTCGATTCGCAGCTCCTCGAGCGGCACGGTTATGCCGAGACTCGCGTCATCACGCCACAAACGCAGGAGGTCCGGCCCGTGGACGTCGACGAGCCCGATGACCGGGCGCAGGCCGTGTCTGCGCGAGCTCCTTCGTCTGCAGCTGCACCCGCCGTCGACCCCGGCACGCTCGCACCACCGACGCAGCCGTCAGCCGGCAAAGGGCTCAGAGAGCGCAGCTCGCTCCTCTCCCTCCGGGGCTGGTTCTCGCTCTTTAGTCCATCGCCTGAGTCGGACGACGACGGCGATATCGACGACGAAGACGCCGTCGAGGTCCTCGCCGACAGCGCCATCGCAAGCGCGACAGACTCGCCGCAGCCCCGCCTCCGCACCGCGAGCGAGGTGCTGCACTGGGTCGACGGCGTCAACCAAGAGTACCCACCTCCGGTGTTGCCGAATGCGCCGCACCCGCTGTCGCGTTCGAGCCTGCCGGTCCCGTCCTCGGCGTCGCTCGAGTCGACGCCGCAGCTCGTGCAGTACCGCTCCCGGCGGCAAGAAGAAGACGACGACGACTCGGCGAGCGCGCGGTCCTACTCGTCGTCGCTCTCGTTCGACTACTCGCCGCCGACGCCGCATCACCCTCTGCATTCCGAGCGCCCCCACTCCTTCTGCCCGACGATTGCCATCTCGGCCGAGGCCGACTCGCCGACCAAGCCCCGCGGAGGTCTGTCAGTCAGCAACGCGCTCGTCCTGCGGCACGCGGCGAGCGACTCGCACCTTCCCACCAGCACGTCGACGACCTCGTCGATGCCCTTCCCACGCTACGAATCCTTTTCTGGCCTCGGTCTCTCTCTGCCTCCTCCATCGCCCGTCCCTTCCCCGCCGCACACCCCACAGCGAGTCGCGACGCCCCCGCCCGCCCCAGGTGCCTTCAGCGGCATGTGGGTCCCGTCCCTCCTGCGGGAGCGGGCCTCTCAGCTCTTCTCCTTCTCGTCCACCTCTCACGCCTCCTCCTCCGCACACGGCGGCGCCTCGACACCCCGTCCGCCCTCGCCCTTCGCCTCCCCCATCGACGCCGCGACGGGCCTCTCGCCCTCGCAGCGCCGGCTCCTCACCGCCGCGCACGGCCTCGCCCGCCTCGGCGGCAGCCACGGCCTGAAGGGGAGGGGGGACCGCGCGCCGCAGCTGCTGCGCAAGGCGGTCAGCGCTGGGGGGCTCCGCGTCGCGGCGATCGGGGCCGTTACGCGCGCGAGGGTCGAGACCAAGAGCTCGAGGGAGAGCCTTGGGAGCTTGGAGGCGGCGCCAGTCAGGGTCGGTGGGGACGCGGTGGCGAGCGCGTGGGGGGAGGACTTGCTCGGGAGGAGATGGTGATTGTGCGAGTGGGGTTCGTGCTGATTCTCGCTTTTGCCCCGACTTCCCCTTCTTCCGTGACCTTCTCCCTGACGTTGTTTTTAGCGCATAGTCTTTCTGGTACTGCTGCATGGCCCACCTTGACCTCTGCGAGCCGCGCTCGTCGAGGGCCTTCGCAAGTCGCGCGAGGCCTTTCGCTCCACTCAGGCGTATGCGGCTCTGTCAGGATTCCACGCTGTTTGCCACGGGCTGTGGAGCTTTGCGCTAGTCGCCGCCGATGAATGCAAGCTTGTCGCAGCTCCTGAAGAGCTTGATGGGCCGAAGGTCGTCCGACGGTCGAGAAGAAGCGACTACTCGATGAAAGGGCGGGGCGCGGATCCCCTCGAGCCTGCTGCGGGACATGTCGGGCTCCTGCCCGTCGACTGTCCGAGAGAGCCCACGCTCTTTACTTGCAGCTCACGCGTCGCGCGGCGACTCAGGTCGGCCCTCGCAGTGAGTCGTCCGACCGTCGTGTGGGACGGCAACGTGCTGTCTCTCGGTCCGCCTCGCTCGCCCACTGCAAAGGCCTTGCTGGACCCAGCTTGCGCGGCCGGGCCCTACATACACCGGCGAAGTCGAGTCCGCCTGTCTCCCCCTCGCGACCGGCGCGGTTTCATCAGTTGTCTCGGACTCCGTCTCCCCTTCCGCTTTCGCGCCTCACACGCCCGCCTCAGCAAGGGGGTCGATCAATGCAGGAGGTGCCGTTGCTGAGACTGCTCTGTCGCTCGGGCAATGTGCGCTGCGCCCGCCGAGGGCAGGGGGAGCTGAACCGGCGTGGTCGGACTCGCGTTGTGATCCCTCCCGCTCTCACTCCATCCCGCGACGACGCTGCCTTGCCTTGCGTTGCACCGACGCAGTGCTGTGCGCTGAGCTGCTCAAACGCCTCCTCCTCTCGTCGACCGGTACACCGACCGCCGCGCGCGCGCCGCCGAGCGCGCCGCCGCTCCTCACGACCGCCCTCCTCGCTGGGCATCACACTCGTTTCGACTCCCGGCCCCTCTCGTCATGTCGTCTTCGGCACTGCAGTTCGATCGGGAAGAGCCGCACGACTGGCATTACCTCTCCGCGATTCCTCTCGCGCCCGGGACCACCGTCCGCCGGACCTCTTTCAGCGCCCCAAGGATCCTCACGCCCGCCGGAGGCCCGCCCTCGCCTCCTCGCGACCAGCCCGACGTGCCGTGTACGCCGCAGCTTGACCCCTCGCCCGTCATGAGCGGTGGGGCGACGTTCGAGGTGGAGCAGCCGCGGTTCGACTCGCCTCGCGCGAGACCCAGGTCGCCGCCTCGTCCGCGGCGGCCGTCTAACCCGGATCAAGCCCTCATGTTCAACGCACCCTGGCCCCTCGCCCGTGGTGTCGCTGGAAGCGGCACCGGCGAGCAGCAGGAGCTGTCGCGGGCGGAGCCTCCCTCGCCTTGGACGATGCCGCCTTCACCAGTCTTCCCCGCCGCCGATCTTCTACCGGCCATCCCCCTAACCCGCACGGTCTCGCCGCGGCGCAAGCCGGTCCCTTCGTACCTGCCGGACACGACGGGGTCGTCGCCACTCGACCTCTCACGGGCAGGCTCGCCCGACTCGCGCCCGCCAAGCCGCCTCAGCCTCGGCGGATTCGAGGCGCTCCTCGCCCACCGGGCTGAAGAAGCTCGCTCTGTCGGCGATGAGGAGGGCAGGGTCGTTTGGTCGCCGCGGGCGGACCTCGGGCTCGATCCAGGCGGCGTCGCAGCGCGCGAGGCCCGCCGGAGGTGGGACGAGCAGCACCTCGGCTCCACCATCGAGCAGGACGTCGCCGACTTCCGCCCGCCGCACGCGCGCTCGCAGGCGGCATCTCCCGGCAGGCTCGCGCCCTTCCCTCCCGCCGAGCACGTCCATGTCTCGCCGCGCGGGACGCGAGCTCGGGTGCGGCAAACGACGGTCGAGGACCTCTCCGAGCCGCCCTCTCCGGCGACCGCGAGCTACCCGCGCACGTCTTCGCGGGCGCAAAGCGCCTGGTCGAGCCGGCATCGCCGCTTCGTCAGTGTCGACGACGGCGCGGACGCGTACGTGCGGGCGCAGCGCGCAGGACCGCAGCTGCGAAGGGGCAGCAAGCGCCTGAGCGAGGTGCCGAGCTTTGCGGGCGATGCGCACGCGGGCGCAGACGAGCCGTACTTGTCGGAGAGGGCGCGCCTGGATTCGATCGCGTCGACCTCTGCGGCGGCGGGGAGTCAGCGGCGGCCCTCGACGAGGATTGCCGGGCGCCTGCTCTCGCAGCCGAGCACGGCGTCGTCGAGGTCGGTGTTGCGGAGGGGCGATGCCCGCTTCGGGGGCGGCAGCGGCAAGAAGACGCGCGCGGTGTCCGAGGGCGGCGACGGCAGCGGCGACGGCAGCGGCGACGGCAGCGGCGACGGTGGCGCGACCGGAGCGGGCCGCTTTGACGTCGTCGTTCTCGACCCCCGCGGCGAGAAGGAAGTCGCAGGAGCGCCAGGCGGCGGCTGGGAGTGCCTCAAGACAGAGACGACGTGTAGGCCAGAGCGAATGGACTGGTCGAGGTGCGACTTTGCGGGCAGGTTCCCGCGTCTCCTTTATGTGCGTGCCCGTGTCTCCAGAGGACGTTTTGCAGCTCGATGGCTGACTTCGGTCGTCGCGCAGCTCCTCTACCCGCTCGCCGTCTTTGCCCACGTCCCGGCGACCCTCTTCCTCGACTTCACCCTCATCTACGTGCTGTGCCAGCTCGCCTTGTACCCCTCGATACCCTCACCGACCTCGCGCAACATCGCCGTGCGCGCGCTCGTTAGCGTGCCCAGCATTGAGCCGAGCACAGGCTGGTGGGTCGCCGTCGCTGTCTACTCGGCCTGCACGGCGGCGTGGTTCTTCGGCGTCCTGCTGTACAAGGAGATCGGGAGGGACTACTACAAGCGATGGAAGAGCGGAGACCGGAGCGTCGAGATCGAGAAGGTCTACGGGGGCGCAGCGTGCGTTGTCGACCTCTTCGACGCCCGCCTCTCTCTGCCCTGCCTGGGCCTGACGAGTGCTGACATGCCCCTTCGACCACAGTTCGTACAATCTCGCGTGCCTGCGCTCGTACAGCCACTTCTCCTTCTTCTGGCGCATCCGCCTCGCGCCATTCGCCAGCTCGAGCACGATTGCGCAGGCCGTCGAGGGAACGACCTGGCGCGACGGTGTCACAGAATCTGCGGCATGGTACCGCCAGAACTGGCCGACCGTCCTGCTCGTCCTGCCCCGCGCCGGCCTCACCGTGGCCGTCTTCCTGCTCTTCAGCACGACGGCGTACGGCACGTCGACCGGCACAACCGCCCGCGACTCGTCCTACTTCGACGGTGACGGTACCTTGAGTCGTTTCGCAGCAGGCGTGCTCCTTGCCAACGCGGCGTGGGCGGCCTGGCGCCTCGTCGTCCTGCTCGTCGCGGCGGCTGCCTCCAGCATGCCGCGCCTCTCCACCGTCCTCACGCGTCGCCGGCGCGCTGAGCTGTCCTTCAGCGTCGACCCGTCGGCGGCGCCGTCGCTCTCGTCGCGTCGGCCGTCGGTCATCTACGCGACGTGGCGCACGCGCCGGCAGCGGCGCATCCGCACGGCGATCCTCGTCTGCCTCGGCCCGACGCCCCTTGGTGACCGCACGTTGAGCGCCGAGGTCTCGCCCGTGCTTGCCAAGTCACCTTACGTGACGGGCTACGGGACCGAGAAGGCGTCCCAGGCGCACGGTGGTGGCCGCTTTAAGAACGACGCGACAATCCTGCGCATCGAGCACGACACGCCGGCTCGCCGCGGCAGCGCCCCAGTGCTGCGCGGCGACGGGACACCTCCTCAGCACGACTCGCCGCTCTTGGCGTACCGCCAGGCTCGTGCCCCGACACAGCCGAAGCAAGCCGACGGTTCGCCCTCGCCCCTCATCCATTTCTCCCCAGCGACGCCGTCTCCGCCGCGGTGGCAAGTCTCTCCTCGTACGGGGGTACAGACGACGTGCGTGCAGCCCCGGCGCGCCACAGTCGCACTAGACAGCGACGATCCAGCAAGCGGCGACGTCGGCGACTCGATCTTGCACCGGCGGATGCGCTCGCTCCAGCACGATAACGACAAGGGGTTCCTCGTCTTCCCCTCGACCAATTCGGACCTCTCGCCCCGGTCCATGCCGCTGCGCGCCAGCGTCGGCGAGACAGAACCTCGTTCACTCCTCCCGACCATCATGGCCTCCCCGCGCCCGCCCCTCGTGTCGCGCTTCTCGGCGCTCTCGAGCCCGTACGCCTCGACGGCAGCCTCTTCCCCTCGAGAGGAGCGCGGACCTCTCGGCGAAGCTAGCTCGCGTGACACGCCCTCCTCGTCGAGCTCCTTCGGCCCCGAGCGGGACGCGGCACGCTTGTCGGCATCGCGGGCACAGCTTGCGCCCGGGCAGCCGCAGCGCACGCTCGCGTCGCATCGCCTGTTTGACGAGGTACAGCGGGCGCGCGACGAGGAGGATGCGCATGCCGCGCACGCCCGCGAGGCTCTCGCACTCCGCCCCCTTTCCGACTTGATCGCGAGCGCAGACGGGCATGCGAGCTTTGTCACTGCTCCTGCGGGGGCTGGCAGGCCGTCTCTCGACGACACGCGCTGGTCGCATGTGTCGTCCACGGGCGAGCACTCGGGCACGCACTCGGACGAGTCGACCGTGCGCGGCGGCATCGCGCACGAACGCCGCCCGGACCTGGCGTCGAGCTCCTCCGTCGCCGTGCCCGTGCTCGCGATGCACCTTGGTACGCCGCCCGCCGAGCGCGACGAGGAGGTCGACTCGCTCGGTCAGAGCACGCCAGAGCGCGAGGACGGGCAGCCCCAAACCCTCGTCCCGCTCCGGCTTTCCCGCGCTTCGGGCGCGGCGAGCTTTGACCTCAGCGCGTACAACTCGCCGGACTTGACCGGCGGCGACGACTCGGGACAGTTTGACCGCTCGTCGCCGGCGATGCAGCGGGGGTCCGCGTTGTAGCCTTCTCCTCTTCATTCTCATCCTAACTTGTCTGTAGCAATCGATCGCGCATTTGCATCCGCCTCTGGATTTGCATCGCTGGTGCGCGCATGAGACCGAGCCGAGGAAGTCAGTCACGCAGGGAAGGGGAGCTCAGTGCGGGTGTCTTCGCACAGAGCACACGCGACGGCTCAGAAGGTGCCTCGACGAGATTGAGCAGGACACAAAGGCAAAGCATTGGCGACAAATCTTGACCCAGGCGGTGCAAAGCGAAATAGCGCCCTGAGGGCACCCACGCACGCGCACATGCCTGCCCGCTCGCGGGTGTGCCCTCGAACGGCCTGCCTCGCTCTTCTCTTTTGACATTGAGCCGTCCGCATCTGCAGGCTTCCGACGCTGTGGAAAGAAGGGGCCAACCGGCATCGGGCAGCGTGCCGCGCGGACTTGCGCTCGAGCCTTTTCCCAGATTGCGAAGGTCGCGGTTACTGCGCTCACTCCGCTGAGGCAGCCAACGAGGAGGTGGATCGACAAACGCACAAAATGCAGAGCTACGAACGACAGAAACTACAAATGAAGGGAAGACAAGATCCGACTGGAACACGGCTTTGACTCCTTCCCCCCCGCCTTAGAGCACGTAGCGGGGCTGCTTCTGCGCCGGCGCGATGCGGCTCACGCCGTCGCTGCCGGTATCCTTCTCGTCGTCGCCGTACAAGTCTGCCTCCTCGCGATCCATGCGAGCGTTGTCGCGCGCGAGGAAGAAGCGCAGGACGAGGCACAGCACGATGGCGAGGGCGACGACCACGGAGTTGGTGATGAAGGCGACCTGCGGTGGGAGAGAGGGGACGGTCAGCGGGCTGCTCTCGAAGAGGTCGCGGGGCGAGTCGGCGTACCGAGTACCGCGGACCGTCCGACTTGGGGTACAGGTACGGGCTCCAGATCTGAGCCAGGTTGCCACTGTCCGTACAAAGAGCGAGCAGAGGTCAGCACGAGCGTTGGTAAGGAACAGAAGAGAGTGCGTGAGAGACCGGGACGAACAAGCTGTTGATAAAGGCAACGGCGACTGCGCGGCGCTGACGCGGGCGCTGGAAGACACCGGAGTACCACGCAAGGAGCACGTTAAAGTTGCCGTGCATGCCGCAGATCATCAGGATGATGGCGACGTAGCGAGCGGCGATGTTCAACGTCGCCGCCGCAATAACGAAGCTGCAAGGCGAGGGCAAGCAAGGGGCAAGACGAGTCAGTCGAGGGCGGGAGAGACGCATGCCCCGAGAGAAGACGACAGCCTCTAGACGCACCCGAGCATTCCAAACGCGCATGGGACGACGAAGAAGTAGCAGCGCTGGCCCTTGCGGTCCGAGTAGTGCGACAGGACGAGCGAGAAGATCGCGGCGACGATGTAGGGCGGCGCCGTCAGGAGCAGGGTGTTGACCTTGCTGAAACCGAACGTCTTGGTCACAGGCGGGATGAACTGCGTCACCGCACTCGCAGTGGTCTTGGCGGCAGTGATCACAGCAAGAGCCCAGAGCTGGGTGGCGAGCGGCGATGTCAGTCCTTGAAGATGCGCGAACGGGAGGAGTGACGCACGCGCCAGTCGACGACGACCGACTTGAGGTTGGCAAGCACGCCAATGGTCGCCTCACCGTCCTTGACACCGCTGTCGACCTCGAGGCGATAGACGGCGAGCGCACGTTGGCGCATCGACAAGCTCTTCGTGGTCGCAGGGTAGTCGGGCAGGATCAGGACGGCCACCAGTGCAATGAAGCAGGTGACGGCACCCTGCACGTGAGCGTGTCAGCTTTAGCGCTGTGAGGGCGGGCCTCCAGGAGGACGAGCCTCCGGAGGAAGAGGGAGATGTGAAGCTCACCTCGATGAGGAACAGCCAGCGCCAGCTCTCCAACCCCCTCACTCCGTTCAGACCCGCCTCGACGCCGGCCGAGATGAAGCCCGAGAAGGCGCCGGCCAGGAGGGAGCCGCAGTAGAGCTGGCGAGGTTAGAAGAAGACCGTCAGAATTCGTCCGAGGGGTTGGAACGAGGGCCCAGACGACGCACGATGGCCGTGCGGAACGCAAGTTCACTGCGCCGGTACCACGAAGAAAGCAGGAAGACCGATCCTGGGAAGTCTGACAGGCAGAGGGAGGTCAGTGCGGGTTTCCTCGCTCGAGGAACGCTTGCGACGGCTCACAGGACGCCTCGACAAGACCGAGCAGGACACGAACGGCGAGGAGTTGGTGGTAGGTCTTGACCCAGGCGGTGCAGAGTGAGACAACGCCCCAGATGAAGACGAATGCCCCAATGAAGAGCGAAGGGCGCGACTTGGACAGGATGATGTTGGCGGGGACGCCACCGAGGATGTCTGTGGGCACCCAGCGTCAGTGTAGTCGACGTGCATGACACTGATTGTGACTCACAGCCAGCGAAGAGGACCTGTGGGGGGAGCATCAGTGTCAGTATGGGGGTGGGCGAGTCAAGCGGAGAGTGGCGCACCGAAATCGCCGTGTTGAAGTCGGTGCCCTTCATCCCGAGGTCTTCCTCGATGCCTTGGACGCGTGCACTAGCCAAGGCGTTGCGGTCGAGGTAGTTGAGGATGAGCAGGAGGAAGAGCATGGGCATCAAGCGGAAGTCGATCTGCCGGTGCACAGTGTCAGCACAGTTCCGGGAAAGATCCGCCCGGGCAGTCTCGACTGGAGTAAGGCCGACGATGGGAGGGACGCACCTTGCGCACGAGGGCCTTCTCCTCGAGAGCGTACTCCTCAGGAGTCAGGGCGGCGATCGCGTCGATTTCCCGCTGCAGCTCGCTAACGTTGGCGGCGTCGACGCCGTTGACGTTCTCGATCTGCAGCACAGAGAGCTTCTTGTCTGCCATGTCGAGGGAAGGGCAGGGCGGGCTGATGCGAAGGGAATGGAGAGAAGAGAGAAGAGAGAAAGCGGAGGCCCAGGAAGCTGAGGCGGGGAGGGAGGGGCAGTGTGGCCCCCGCGACTCGATCACGAGTCCACAGAAGACCCGGAAGCAGCGAAGCCGGGCAGAGGTGGCGGTGGTGGCGGAGCCGTTGAACGGGAGGGCTGAGGAGGAGGGGCGTGGGCTCGAGCAGGGAGGGGAGGAGCCGCGTGAGGCGGCGAGAGAACGCGGTGGCCGCCCGTATGAAAGTGCGGAAGGCCCACGCTGCCCGCGAGGTCTTTTGTTGGCAAGGACGGCTCAATCGACTGAGAGCGGTGGGGGGACGAAGGGAAAGTGGGCGCCGGCGCCGGCCAAACCCCCGGGCCGCGGCAACCCCGCTTGCGCGGTCGAGCCCCTGGCCTCGCAGTGGCCTGGCCGTCAAACGGTGCGCACGGCGCGCACGGGCGACTTCTGGTCCACCGACAGAGACTTTCGTGGTTGAGGTCGCACCCGCAAGAACGGCCCCTGCACCGACAGCTGTGCACCGTCTCACGACGTCGACGCTCGAGAAGGCTCTCCCTTCACTGCTCTCTCCCAAAGAACCAGGGGCTGCGAGAGCAAAGCACAGACTGCGGGCGCTTAGCAGTTTGCAAACCGTCTTTGTCTCTGCGACTGCGTGAGCGACGCACGTGAAGCAGTGGACAGATTGCAAGCGGGAACATCATGGCCAGTCGCCGTCTACGAGCTCTACCACGTCTTGCGGTACCCGCCGTTTGCCAGCTTGTGCTTGATCTGTTCGGGGTACCAATCGTCGAAGCCAAGGTCCCACCCAAAGAGCGGCGTGTTGACACGCTGCTGCTTGCCCTTGGCAGCCATGCCGTCGAGCGTCTCCATGTCCTCCTCGTCGAGGGTGATGAGCTGTGCGAGGTGCGCCGGTCAGCGCAGCTCTTGTAAGTTATCCGCAAGGTCAAGGGACGCACCTCCAGGTTCGCGTCAATGCGGGCCGGGCTGACCGACTTGGGCAGGACGACGCAGCCGCGCTGAGGCTGGTACGAGATGAGGACGGTCGCGGGCGAGACGCTGTGCTTGTCCGCGATCGCGTTGAGCTCCGGGTCAGACAGCAGAGGCGAGTCTGCGTGGTTGCGGGGTCGTCAGCGATCGAGGGTTGCCCGAGTTCGGGAGGAAAGAGTGGACGCACTGGTCGAGCCGAGCGGGCAGTAAGCCTCCATCAAGATGCCGCGCTTGTCGCACCACGCCTTGAGTTCGTGTTGCGGGTTGAAGGGATGGAGCTCGACCTGCGCAATCCACTCGCAGCGTCAGTGTCGGAGAGGAAGACCGAGCGGAGAGGAGTCAGCCGCACCTGGTTGACGGCGGGGACAACGGTCCACGTCTTCTCGAGTTCCTCGAGGTAAGGGATGCTCCAGTTCGACACGCCAATGGCCTTGACCTTGCCGGTCGCGAGGAGCGCCTCCATCGCAGCCCAGGTCTTGCTCATGGGCCAGTGGCGGTCAACCGCGCGCGATCCGTCGGGGTTGACGGGCAGCAGCTTGGACGACTCGTTCGGGACGAGGCGCACAGGCCAGTGGATCAGGTACAGGTCGAGGTAGTCGACGCCGAGGGAGGCAAGAGACTCGTCCAGGCACTGCTCGACCTTGTCGTGGTACGTGTTCCACCTGCGCGTGTGTGCAGTTCTGTTGGCTTCGAGAGCTGTGTGTCGGGAGATGCGAGAGGTCGAGTGACACGTACAGCTTCGAGGTGAGGAAGATGTCGCTGCGGGGGACGCCAGACGCCCTGATGCCTTGGCCAACCTCCTCCTCGTTCTGGTAGATCAAGGCGCCGTCGATGTGCCGGTAGCCAGCCTTGAGCGCGTGCGTGACGGCTGCAGCGACCTCGCCCTGTGTGTGGGTGAGAGTTGGGCGGGCGTCAGCTTAGCTCGCCTTTCGCAAGCTCAACCGCGACGGACCGGCTTGGCCTGCCAAGTGCCTGCGAGGACGTTCGACAAGTCAGCTGGGTCACCTTGCGGAACTCGAAAGCCCGAGGACGCACCGAGGCCGACAGATGGGATCTCGGCACCGGTGTTGAGCCGGAAAGAGGCGGGGGGTGTGCGGGTAGCGTGGGGCATGGCAAGAGAGCTGAGTGGAAGCAGAGAGGGCTCGGGACAGGCAGAGAGGGCTAGGGATCGCTGGGCCGAGGCTGTGAGAGAAGGGGCTGAGCAGGAGAGGAGGAGCAGAGGAGAGCGAGTTCAAGACGCGCGCGCGGACGAAGCGATGGCTTGTCCGGTCGGCTGAGCGCCGCACAAGCCGTGGGGAATCGCCGCCCACGCAGAGTGACCGTGAGCATGTGGGTGCAGGGCGGTTGAATGAGGGCGAGCGGGCGAGGGAGAGGCGAGTGGAGACTCCGACGCGACCCCGCCGTGTGGGGGGGGGGGAAAGGAAACCCACCGGCCGACTTGTTGCCAGGGTCAAGCTCGCTTAGTGCCCGCCAATAGCGCTGTTGTATGTGGGCTCCCCCACTTGGCTGCGCGCGCGCCGGCCGCAGACCCACCAACTCGCCCCGGGCCGCCCGAAGCTCGCCTCGCCGACTCCACGGCTCCGGCCGGCGAAGGGACGCGCCGCCAGCTGGTGTCGATGCTGCCTTCTCCTGCTCCTTTGCTCGTCACCAGCTTCCGCACGCATCGCTAGACACCACCCCCTGCTTCTACGTGCTCCCCACTCCACTCGCCTCCCTCCTCATTATGCCTGTCGCACGCGCCGACCTGTACGGCGAGACGTTCGCAAGCGTCAACGAAGTGCTGCCCGCTCGTGCAGCATCTCACCCAGGTGCGTCGTGCCTCCCGTCGAGCTCGCCAGTCTCGCTCGCTTATTCTCTTTCGCCCTCGGCGCAGATGTCCCCATCCTCGGCGTGCCCGGCAAGGACGGCGTCGTCCGCACCTACACGTACAGCGAGCTCGAGAGGGCGACCAACTTGCTTGCGTACCACCTCGCGAGTGTGGTTCCGCCGCGCGCCAAGGGCGACGCGACGACCAAGATGACCTGTGCGCTCCTCGCGCCGTCGGGCTACGACTGTGCGCCACCCCTGATCCCTCGAACTCCGCCTTTGCGCTTTTCATCTGACCCTCTCTCGTCCCTTGCAGATGCCATCAACGAGATGGCGCTCGTCCGGATCGGTTACGCGGTCCTCCTCGTCTCCCCCAACAACTCTCCCGCGGCCATCGCTCACCTGTGCACCGCTACCAAGGCGAGCGTCCTCTTCACCGCGCCCGCCTACGTCCAGAATGCGCAGGAAGCTCAAGCGCTCGCGACGGAGCACAGCTTCGAGGTCCTCGACCTCGCGCCGTCCGCCGTCTACTCGGACAAGGCCATCGCCGCCTTCTCGGGCGTGCCCTACCCCGTCGCGCTCTCTCCTGCCGACGAGGGCGCTCTCACGGCCTTCATTGTTCACTCGTCGGGCTCGACGGGTCACCCCAAGCCAATTTACATCTCGGGCGCCTCGACAGCTTTTAACATCGCGACCCACTTCGGCCTGAGCGGCCTGACAACCCTCCCATTGTATCACAACCACGGACACTCTTGCTTTTGGCGTGCGCTGTACAGCGTACGCCCTCTCTGGCTGTACCCAGCGAGCGAACTGCCTCTCACCACCCCGTGCGTGCTCTTCATCCGGTCCTCTCGGGCTCGTCCCTCCTGACGCGTTTCCGCCGCGCAGGAACGTCATGAGCATCCTCGACCAGCCCTCTGTCCAGCCCGAGGCGTTGTTCGGTGTCCCTTACGTCTACAAGCTGCTCGGCGAAACCGAGGCCGGCATCGAGACGCTGCGCAAGTTCAAGCTCTGCCTCTTTGGCGGCTCCGCCATGCCGACCGAGCTCGGCGACCGTCTCGTCGAGGCCGGCGTCAGGCTCGTGGGACACTACGTGCGTCGAGCTCACGTGAGCGCTCGCGCCGCTCGACCCTGACCCTCCTCGACCTTGCTCTGCGCAGGGCGCGACAGAGGTGGGCCAGCTCATGACCTCGTTCCGCGACTACGAGACCGACAAGGAGTGGGCGTACAACCGTGTACCGCCTGCGCTCGCGCCCTACTTCAAGCTCGAGGAGCACGGCCCGGGCGTCTTCGAGGTCGTCGTCCTCGACGGCTGGAGGGGCAAGGTCGTGTCCAACAGGCCCGACGGCTCGTACGCGACGAGCGACCTCTTCGTCAAGCATCCCGAGCTCGACGCCTACAAGTTTGTCGGCCGGGTCGATGACACTCTGGTGCTGGTGCGTCGCCTGCGCTCACCCACCTTTCCTTGCTCTCTCCTGCTGACCGTACTGACGTCCTGCGCTTGCAGGTGACGGGAGAGAAGGTCAACCCCGTCCCGATCGAGCTCACGCTCCGCGGCGAGTCGCCGTACATCAAGGACGCCATCGTCTTTGGCGTCGAACGGTCGCAGACCGGCGCGCTCGTGATCCTCTCCGACACGGTCAATCCGGCGACGCCGCGCAGCGAGCTCGTCAAGCTCGTCGGCCCCGCCGTCGAGCTTGCCAACTCGGAGGCGCCCTCTCACTCGCGTCTGACGGAGGAGATGCTCGTGTTCCTCCCAGCAGACACGGCAATTCCGCGCGCCGACAAGGGCTCGTTCATCCGTCGCAAAGTGTACGCCGAGTTCAAGGACGTCATCGACTGCGCCTACTCGGACCTCGAGGGCGGCAGCGGCGGCTCGCGAGCAGTCGGTGCGCTCGGCGAGATGCGCTCGCATATCCGCGAGCTCATCGCGTCCATCGCCAAGTCGTCCGACGGGCTCGAGGACGACACGGACCTCTTCTCGTACGGCCTCGACTCTCTCGCTGCCACCCGCATTCGGAACGCGCTCCAAAGGGTGCGTCACCTTCCCGACCTCCCTTTCTCACAGTGTCAACTGACCGGGAGCCACCGCTCGCAGGAGTTTGACCTCGCCGGCCAGAAACTGCCGATGAACTTTGTCTTTGAGCAGCCGACGATCGAAAAGTGCGTGCTCGTCGCCTCGTGCGCCAAGGAGCCAGACAAAGTAGCTCACCGGGCTGGCTTCGCAGGATGTCGGCCTACCTCGTCGCCCTCGCAAAGGGCGAGTCCGTCACCGAGCGCACGCAGGTCGAGCAGATGGGCGACCTTGTCGACAAGTACCGTCGCTTCTTTGAGGTCCCGAGCACGCTCTCGCCCGACGCGACGTCTCGCCCGTCCGCCTCGGTGGTGCTCCTCTCGGGTGCGACGGGCTCGCTCGGCGCGAACCAACTCGCGCAGCTGCTCTCAACGGCCGAGGTCAAAAAGGTGTACACTCTCGTACGCGCGAGGGACGACGCCGAGGCGGCCGAGCGCGTCGCTGCGTCGCTTAACGAGAAAGGCCTGGCTGGAGCCGGCGACGCGCGCATCGTCGCGCTCGCCGCCGACTTTTCGCAGGACCGGCTCGGGCTCAGCGAAGAGCGGTTCGAGGAGGTCAAGGCGGACGTCACGGTTGTCCTTCACGTGCGTCGCTCTGCTCGCGCCGGCGTCGTACCCTCAACCTGCTCACGCGTCGCTGACGGCTCGGCCCGACTCTTTGCAGTACGCCTGGAGCGTCAACTTCAACCTGTCGATCGCCTCGTTCGAACCCCACATCCGCGGCGCATGCAACCTCATCCAGCTGTGCCTCTCGTCGCGACACCTCGCCTTCTTCTTCTTCGCCTCGTCCGTGTCGGCCGTCGCAGCGTACTCGGGCCCGTCCGACGTTCCCGAGGCGGTGACGGACGACCCCCACTCGGCTCAGCAGATGGGGTACGCTCGCAGCAAGTGGGTGACGGAGAAGTTGTGCCAGATCGCGAGCGAGACGACTCCCGTGAGGGCGGTCGTGCTGCGAGTCGGCCAGATGGTCGGCTCGACTGTCGACGGGCGGTGGAACGAGGTGCGCCCAAGAGGTACTTCGCTTCGGTCTGAGGCGGCGCTGACGTCTTCTCGATGCTCGCCACAGACTGAGGCCGTCTCGCTCATGATCAAGACGGGCGACACGCTGCACGCGCTCCCTGAGCTGCAAGAGGTACGTTCGAGCTCGCCCTTGTGCTGCTCCTTGGGTTGCTCCCCGGGCGCTTGGCGCTGACGGACCGAGCATTCGCGCGTGCAGACCCCGAGCTGGCTCCCCGTCGACTACGCCGCGTCGACCATCTTTGACCTTGTGAAGAGCGAGCCGCCCGCGCCGCGCACTTCGCAGTGCTGGCACGGTGCGTTCATGCTGGCGAGGTCTTGCTCTCAACACAGGGATTGACCACCTCGGAACGCTCGCAGTCCTCCAGCCTCGTCTCGTTCCTTTCTCCGACGTTCTTGACGCGCTCGAGTCGACGGGGATGACGTTTGAGCGCGTCTCGCCCCCAGAGTGGGTCGAGCGCCTCCGCAAGGGTCCGCAAGACCCCGTCGCCAACCCGGCCATCAAGCTCCTCAGCTTCTTCGAGTCGAAGTATGCCTCCAAGCCGGTCGCGGCTGTCGCCACCGACGCTGCACCCGCGCCGCGCCGCTCCCTGTCCTGCACGAAAACTTTGGCCGTCAGTCAGAGCCTGCGCGACGCGCCTGTCGTGGGCAAGGACCTCATGGCAAAATACGTGGACGTGGGTCGTGACTCCCTCGTCGCTGTCCCTGTTGAAGCCTCGGCTTACGCTTCTCGATTTGTCTCACGCAGGCGTGGCGCAAGTCGGGCTTCCTCGCTCCACCGGTCAAGGCTTGAGCTTGAGCTGCTCTGCCGCCGCTGCGAGGGTCCGACCGCTTCTCTCCCGCGCCCATTCTTGTCCACACAGCTCTCTGCAGTCCGTCGTAGTGTGCAGTCAATTTCGTGCAGTGCATCAGTGTCTCACAGAGCCTGTGCGCGAGTATCGCGTACGCCTGCGAGGATCAGCTCGCCGTCCATGGCATGCACCTCAACTCGTCCGGTTCTTGCCGGCTCAACCCGGCACTGAGTGCCATCCAGCATCTTGTCCTGCTATGATAGGCTGGTCGAGCGAGCCAGACGTGCTGCGCGACTTCGGCAGACTCGAACAATGATGAGTCGCGACCCCCACGCAGCCCGCAGAGAATCGGTGGGTTGGCCGCCCGCTCTCCTCTCCACCACGCGTGCGCCGAATCGCCCAACGTCGGCACTTGCGCGCGCTTGACCCGGCCACCATGAACATCCCCGCCCTCGTCACACAGCAAGACGACCCTGCTCGGGCGCTCGCGAGCGAGTCAAGCAACCAGGCTGCCCCCACCGCGACCACCACGCCCGACGAGCCGCCATTGCAAAACGACGACGAGGAGCGGTTGCAGTGCACGCACGAGGGCTGCGACCGTAGCTTCAAGAAGGCCGCTCACCTCAAACGACACATGAAATCGCGTGCGTCCCGCTCGTCCCCGCGCCGGCTCTTCAAGTTCCGCGGCGAGCCGACCTCGACTGACTGCAGGCACGCGCGCCCTGCAGACGACTCGGCGCCATCGTTCGAGTGCGCCTCATGCGGCAAGAAATTCATGCGCAGGTGCGCTGCCGTCCGCGCTTGCTCCCTTGTCGTTCCCTCGTCACTCTGAAGACTCACTCATCCAGGTCGCTTGCTTCGCAGGGATGTCCTCGTCCGGCACACGTCGTCGGTTCACGGGATCGTGACCAAGCACCGCAAGCCGTCGTGCGTCAACTGCGCCTTGCAGAAGCTCAAATGCGATGGCGACCAGGACGACAAGTGCAAGCGGTGCGACCACCTCCAGCTCGAATGTGTCTACAAGCAGCCAAAGTCGTCAAGTCGGGCCTCCGAGCCTCCGCGCAAACGTGCTCGCACCTCACCGTCGTCGCCCGAGCGTGATCCCTCCGAGGCCGGCTCCCTCCCGTCCGTCGAGTCGTCAGCACATCCCGTCCAACATCTCGCGCCCGCCATCATGCCGCCTCCTCCGCTCTTCCATCATCAGCCGACGCCGAGCACCTCGACGTCAAGGCGCCCTCTCCCACCTCCAGCGACGAATGTGCCTGAAGCGAGCCCGTTCGCATCGACAAGCAGCGCCGCGCCGGCGTACCTCGCGCAACGACCAGCCCCACAGCCCGCCTCGCCTTTGTGGCAGCCGGCCTACAACTTTTCGGCCGAGCGAACGTCCGCCGCGCTGAGCAACATGGCTCGTACGTCGTGCTTCTCTTTGTCTCAGCTTGGCAAGCCTTTGACAGCGCGCCCTGACGCTTTCGTGACCCCGCCGCAGCCTTTGACTTTTTGCCAAACATCATTGATCCGTCGGCCGACGTGGCTGCTTCGTTCGACGCGAGTGCTGGCTGGGGCCTTGGAGACACAGAGCTCGACCTCGTCGGCATGTTCGACCTCGGCGGCGACCCAGCAAACGGCGCACGACCGACTGTTCCCGCGCAGGCTGGCTACGAGACGCCTGTCGACTGGCTACGCCTGCTGGGCAGCTTTCGCGAGTCCTCCGCGGCCGCTCCTGCCGCCCCGACGCCGGGTGTCGCGCCGTCGGGCGCACCTGCCGGTCTCCCTTCGCTCTCGCAGGCTCCCCCTCCGCCGCCACCACCTCAGGGACTGCCTCGACGAGAGTCGGTCGCGGGTGTCTCGCCTCACGCGACGCTGAGTGCGGCTGACTCGCTCGCGACGCCGTCCGACGGCGGAGGGCCCGAAGCGCCAACGGCGACCCCCTGGGCGAGTCTTCCTCCTTTGCTGGGACCCTTCTTTGTCTCGCAGGGCTGACACTCTACCTGCAGCCCCACGTCTATCAGCCAGTCGCGCCCGTTGGCCCTTTGTCCCTCCCAACCGTTCCCAACCCTCCTCCGCCTCTCGTCTTTGAACAGCCTGGCGCGACCGTGACGAGCCAGGTCCGCGCCGCCATGATCCAGCTCGTCAGTGAATCGCACCAGTCGCCCTGGGCTGGCATAGCCTTGGACTCGTTCCCGTCGGCCTCGGTCCTGTCGATCTGCCTCAAGCTGTACCTCTCGCGCTTTCATGCCACCGTGCGCCCCTTCCCTCCTGTGCGCCGCGAGGCTGCACAAGCTCATGCTCGCCTTGCACGCAGTTCCCGATCCTCGACCCGGCCAGCCTCGAGACAGCGAGCTCGTCGCCGCTGCTCCTGCTTGCCTGCGCCGCGGTGGGCGCCATGTACCGCGCGGATTTCGAAGGCCTCGGTGTCGCCCTGACCGAGATCGTCCGGAGAACGACCCTGTGGATGCGCGAGCAGGACCCGCGCGCGTCCTTCGAGCTCGAGGTCGTCCAGTGCGTCACGAGTGTTTCGTCTCCTGCGAGTGCAGCCTCTGACGCTCGCGTCTTGCCCACTGCAGGGCATGGCTCGTCTCGTCAATTGCAGGCCTCTTCTGCGGCAGCAGGAAACTGTACCAGCACGCTGAGATCGCCCGCTGTGGCCTCCTGACTGCTGCACGCCGCATGGAGCTCCTGCGCGAGACGCCCTCATGCGTTGATGAGCTCTGCAGCCGGAAGGCACCCGAGCCTTACGAGCTCGCCGCCGCCCGCCGCGAAGACGAGTTGCGACTGAGGCTTGGCTGGGGGTGCTACGTGCGTTCCTCGCGATCGCGCTTCTCGTTGCCTAGACGTGGCGCTCACAACACTCCCTTTGGCAGGTCTTCGACAACCTCGTCGCCTCACTGCTGCATCTTCAACCTGTCGTCTCGATCGAAGAGATAGCCGCCACGACGCTCCTGCCGTCCGAGAGCTTTGCGCCTGACCCGCAGGGGCGCGTCCGCTTCCGAGCGACGCTCGCCGCCCTCCTCAACGACGGTCGCATCGAGCAACCTCTCACACCCTTCTCGACACTCATCACCCAGCTCAGTCTGTACAGGTGCGTCATTCGTCGACGAGACTTTCTTGCGTTGTCATTGCAGCGGCTGACATCTTCCTCGTCAGGCTTTGCCTCGACGCGTCCAACCTCAGCACTGTCCTCGCAGGCGTGATTCCGACAACTCGTCTGGGCACCTACCGCCTCTCATTCAGCCCCGACATTCGGCAGTGAGTCGCCGTGTCGCACTCTCCTTGGTTGTAGAGACGTTGGCTGACCCGCACCTCGTCCCGTCAGCAACCCACAGGAGCTACTCGACCGCATCGGCTCGGCGTGGCACTCCTCGAGCGTCAACGTCACGTCGCTCCACGTCATGGCGACGGCGCTCGCGTACCATGCCGCGCTCCAGTTCTCGTGCGGCGACTTTCTCTCGCAGGCCAAGGTCTGTGCGGGCAAGTATGGCGGCGATCGCGCGGCGCGGGCGAGAGAATGGGTGCGCCGCAAGGCAGAGACAGACCCGGTCGCTGTCCGGCGCGTGCTCGCCCGCGCGCTGCAGCTCAATGCCCTCCTCGTGCGGCATCGCTTCGAGTGCGTTCCTTCTTGCGTCTCGTCAGGGCCCCTGCTGCCAGTGTTGACTTGACTTGCGACGGCGCGCAGCACTCCGCCGGAGACCATTTGGCTCGCAGACTCGGCGTTGGCAGTCTGGGCAGTGCGTCGCCTCCGCCGACCCGACCGCCTGTTCGCGAGCCTGGCGAGCCGCGCGAGCCGCGCGAGCTCAAGGCTGATGCTGTCCTCGCCTCGCAGATCATCACCTTTGCAGGCCGCACACTGACCGACACCCCAACGGCGCTACAAGTCGTCACGACCATCAAGTGTGCGTCCTCCCCGCACGCTTCCCCACCTCTCGTCCCACTCCACTGACTCCGCGTCGCACCGTCACACATCGCAGGGAACGACCCGGGCAACTCGGCCGAGCCGTGGATCCAGTGCGGCGGCCCGCTGTCGCTCCGGAGCGGACTCGGCGAGTACGGGTCGGCCACGCCGGGGAGCGTCCTGCGCAAGTTCAGCGAGCACCTCGAGGACTTGCCGTGGGGGCTGTCGAGGAAGTACCGCGCGGTGCTGTTGCAGCTGAGCCAGGAGGAGTAGTCGTGGATCGCGTAGATGTACAGGGGCAAGCGAAGGCCCGGAGCGTCTCGCAGTGTCTCGCAGCGTCTCGGGAAGCTTCACTGGGCTCGGATGGTGGCTGGGAGAGTCTCGGCGTGACCCTGGCGACCGCGCCAAACCGCAGGGACCCCACGCCAGGCGGTCCCTGCACAACCCTCAAGAAACCGGTCGCGGCTGTTCCTGACCTCGTAGCGCGTCGCGGCTTGCACCGATCGGGCCCTCTGGTCAAGCACAGACAAACGTCCTTGACGTGCCGCGCAATGGGCAAGCAGCCAGCCAAGTTTGAGACGCTGGTGAGGGAGAGGGCTGCAAGCGGCGCCTCGAGGCTCGCTCTGAGGCTTCTCCTGCCGCTGAGCCTCGCATCTTTGACTCTGTCCCGACAGCGTCCGTCGTCAATGAGCCCTGGCAAAGAGTAGGAGCGCGGAGAATGGGCTCAAGAGGGCCGCCCGACTTGCGGTCGGGGCCAACTCTCACCAAGCTCGCCGCGCCGGGATCTTCCAGACATGCGAACAGGTCTAGCACTGGGGCACGCGCGCGGGCGCGCGGCAGAGGGTACTTCGATGAGAGCGCGACAAGAAGGAGAAACGAAAAGCCGGGAAGACGAGGGGCACGAGGCGTGGGAAAGGAGGAGGAGCGGCTCGCGCTGCAGGCGCCGGGTCGAGGAGAGTGGGGGGAGGGGAGGGGCGGCAAAAGGCGAAAGGGAGGGTGGGGTGCGGTTTCGTCGTCGAACGTGCAGAGTGGGTGCGCAGAGACGCCGTCCCTCATGCGCTCGCGTACTTCTGCGTCCACTCGCGCGAGACGCGCATGGCGTCCTTCTCGTTCTCCTTCCAGTGCGACGCCACGTCGTTTGCCAGGGGGTCGTCCTGCGTGTCGGACGCCCCACGAACGCACAGTCAGCGCGAGCGTCCCGCAGACAAAACGCGAGGACCGCAAGCGAGGCACGCACCGGGTTGGGCGCCGAGAGGAGGGCCTGGATCGAGAGGAGGACGGTGCGGATCTGGAGGGCCGGGGACCACTTGTCCTTGAGGATGTCGAGGCAGATGCGGCCCAGCTTGTCGATGTTGGGGTGGTAGATCTTGGTCAGGAAGCGCACTTTCGGGGGCGCCATTGGGTAGTCGTCTGGGAGGAAGAGCTCGAGCTTGAACTTGCCGCCTGCGCGAGAGGGGAGGGGGGTCGAGGTCGTGCGAGTGAGTGAGTGAGTGAGTGGGCGGCCCACGAAGAGCGCGACGAGTAAAGGCGAGCACGCACCCTCGAAGGGCGACGAGTCGGGCCCCGAGATGACCACGTCGAAATAGCGCAAGTTGTCGCCGTGGGGCTCGGCCGTGATGCCTGGCGGCGAGTCGGTAATCAGGCGCTGCGTCTCCTGCGTGCGAGATCATTGGAATTGGAATTGGAGAGAGTCGTCAGCGCCATGTTCGACGGGCGGAAGGGGCTGTGCGGTGCGCGGGGTGAGGGTAGGCTGCGTGCTTGTGTGGCCGGCGTGGACTTCCACCCGCACAGAGTCCAACAGACCCACGCCATTCCTGCCAAGTCGCCCACCGGCTGGCAGCGAGCGTCGCGCTCGGCTCGGTGCGACTCGCACGAGCGGCGTCTCCCTCATCGGACCACCTCCTCGGCAACGATCGCTTGCCGCGGGTGGAGACTGACCTTGACGATGCGCTTGGGCAGTGCTGCAGACATTGTGGGGGTCGAGAGGGTGCTCTAAGGGTGTGGGCGGGCGAGAGACGCGAGAGAGGTGACGCGGGGTGGG
>SOZI01000175.1:220-37477 GCA_006352295.1 Rhodotorula diobovata | reverse complement strand
GAGCGACGTGAGCAACTAGATAGACTGCAAAGAGTGGTCTAGACAACGAACCTGGACGGTGCCGAGCGAGCGACGTGAGCAACTAGAGGAGAAGCCTTCACGCTCACTCGCCCGGACTCCGCCCTGCGCCCCCCGGCCTCCGCGCACCGTGCACCCCTCCCTCAGCTCTCGCCACTCCGGCGCGCCCTTCCTTGGCCTCGAGCGAACCTCGCTCGCAAACAGCTTGTGGGTCGTTGACCCACGTGACCTGGCAGACACGATGCATCACCGCGCGTCCAGTGGCACCGTTCACCACGTGCGCATCAGTTTGGAGGTCGACGTCGACGCGAAGGACGACCTGCGTGTTGTCCCGAGGCTGATGCGGTCGTTCGAGATCCTCGTCATGCTCAAGGATGCCGGCGAACCGTTCTTTGCCGACCTCCGCACTGTACATCTGTCGCCGTCGTTTCGCCACTTTGCCGAGGTGCAGCACTTTGTCACGGTCGTCGAGACGCCGTCGGAGAGGAGTGGTCGCAAGAGCAAGGTCTTCTACAACAGGGACTCGAGTCGCGGCACGCCGTTTGGGGCGACCACCTTCATGCGCCTCGCCGAGGCGGGCGAGCTCGACGGATGAGGCCGTGAGTCTTCCGCCCTCTCCCTCCTTGCCAGGGTTTTCGAGGCTAAACGACCCTATCGCGCAGGCGCGTCGCGCCAGGTCCGAGGACCTGTCCAGCCTCCCCGCCCCGGCCCTGTCTCCCGTCTCCCGT
This sequence comes from Rhodotorula diobovata, assembly GCA_006352295.1. Taxonomy (NCBI): domain Eukaryota; kingdom Fungi; phylum Basidiomycota; class Microbotryomycetes; order Sporidiobolales; family Sporidiobolaceae; genus Rhodotorula; species Rhodotorula diobovata. The sequence goes on along the minus strand of SOZI01000175.1, from coordinate 36,731 downwards.
CCCTACGCCTTTGCTCCGTCCCCAGCTCTGCAAGTCCTCCTTCCGTCGCCTTCCACTTGCGGTGAGGAATCTCATTCAGTCACTCCTGTCTAATTGGGCTGACGCCGTCACATCCAGTCTCCCTCTCCCAACGACGCGCCAGACCGCGTCGTCTTTCACAGGACCGCCTCTGCACCGACGCGGAAGGCACGTCCATCGTCTGACCGAAGAACGTACAGCGCTGATTCCTCTGTCGCGCACAGCCCGCAAGCAAGGCCGCGCCGGACGGGACTTGTAGCACTCCGCGATCGTTGGGACCCTCTCACTCGCAAGTTCTCCTCTCATGTCGTGCTTCCGAGCTTTGGTCATAGCGCACAAGCTGCGTGTTCCCTCAATCACGACACCATCTCGCCCTTTTCTCGCTGCTCGAGCCACCATCGCACGTCCCAGCTCTCGAACACCTGCGTCAGTTCCTTCTCGGCCGACGCCGGCGAGTCCGAGCCTGCGCCCGCTCTGCCCGTCAGCTCACACGTACCACCACCGCCTCGCCCGAGGCGCGCTCGGAAGAAGAGAGGCTCGCTCCGCTCACACGCACCGTGGAACCCATTCCGCGTGTCGCTCAGGCCGTACCTCGCCCTGAGCGTCTCCCCCCTCTCCCACTGCGCCTTGTAGACGTGCGTCGGGCCAATGAGGGCGCGCCATCGCTGGATCGCGTCGGGTGCGCAGAGCGCGAGCGCGACGAAAGGGCCGGAGGTGGCGTGCTGGACGAGTCGCGGGAAGTAGAAGCGGCCTGCGCGTCGACAGGCCTTATCAGTCTGGGCATCGGGCGTCTGTCGGAGGGCAGTGAAGTGGTACCTTGGTGCTCTGCGTAGAACTGCACAGCCGGAAGAGTGTGAGCTGGTAGTCTACGAGCGCGCAAGACGAAGACGGGCGCACTTGTTCTGCGTCCCGCTCCTGCCAGAAGATCCGTTTGCTCCTCACGATCTGCGCCATCTCGTCATTGGACGTGCTGTGCAGGTCAACGGGAAGCGAGCACGCCGCACCTCGAGCCCGCTCGCCTTGATGTGCCGCATGATGGCTGCCGGAGTGGAGTCGAGGGTAGCAGGCGTCGCGTTCTCGACGTCGAGAGACGTTGCGCACCCTGTACATGTGGCTGATGTGCCGCTACTGAAGGTTTGATGATGCCCAGCGTGAGCTGCAGCGGCGCAGAGGCGCTCATCAGTCGGAACAGGAGGAGGAGAAGTGGGGGAGGGGGGAGGGTGGAAGGAAGGACGGCCGGGTGATCGCGACAAGGCGTAGCGAGTACTTGCGGCTGCAGCAAGGGCGGGCGAGACCAAGCAATCAGCAAGTGCTGTGGGGCAAAGCGGCGCGGGGCAAGGAAGGCGAGCGACGCCGGCGGCTTTCGCCTCGTCCTCTCACCGACAAACTCGAGGACCAGCTGTCCGACTCAGCAGGAGAGGCTTCTGAGCTCAGCGAGGCTGTGCACAGAGCCCCCTACGGCCGCCGCTTTTCCTCGCCTTCGAGCCCTCCACGCCCCGAGGGCTTGAGCTGATGAGGCTTGGATGAGCCGCTCCTGCCTCGGCGTAGCCCCTCCTGAGCCTTGCTTGGCCTGATGAGCCAGGCTAGCTCCTAGATTCTGCCCTCAGACCTCCGTTGCTCACCGCCACGACGAGACGTGCGGCGTTCAGCTCGAGCCTCTGAGCGAAGGCCTGCTCATGGTGCGCGTACCTGGGACAGGCGCGGTGCTGGAAAGTCCGTTTTTAGCGGAGCTTGAGCCCCGCCACTCGCGCCCTTCGCGTGCCCCTGCCTCCGGTCCACGAACCCCTGTTCGCACAGTGCGACGCCCCGGTCCGTCCGCGGACTCTCTCAAGCTCCGCGGACCTTCTGCTGCGAGCTGACCGAGGTGGCGTGCGCCGCACAAGAGCGTGGCCGACGCCCTCTCCCCTCCCGTTTCACCTTCCTCGCTCTCACTCTGCCTCCTGCGGCCGCCGGAAGGATGACGACGATTCCGGCGCAAGAGGTCACAGCGCTCGATACTCTCGGCTGCGCAATCCGCGCCACCTTCAACGCGCGCATGGCCGAACAGAACAAGGGGATCACCCCGCGTGCTGTCGTTATCGACGGTAAGTCCCTGTTTCAGTGCGTCTCGCCTGGTCCACACGATGACGCTCTCCTCGCCTGCAGGTCTGCCCGCCGTGACAGCCGCATATGCCGCCTTCTGCAGCCATGACCCGCCCGGATTGCCTTCAGGTTACCTCCTCACGGATAGGCTGCTCCCGATCGGGCTCGCCCCCGTTGAGCTGCGTCTCGACGACCGCCGCAACGAGGCACAGCTCATCAAGGACCTCAGGACACCGAGTTCGTTAACAAGTTTTCCCCCCCGCTTGCTTTTACGGTCAGCGCTGACTCGGCTCGCCTGCGCAGTGAACGAGACCTTCCGTCGTCGCTTGCTCGAGGGCAAGGAAGGACAACATGCCAAATTTCGCCTCGAGTTCTACCAGACAGAGCAACACAGCAACGGGGCGCGGCACTACGAGCTTGTCAACGTCGACCTCAAGGCGGGCAATCACCCTGTGCACAAATTGCGCGCCGACCTCTTCAGCAAGCACCACGAGGGCTTCGAGTATTCGGCGATCCAGCCGACAGTCGTCGCGTTCGAGGCGTTGCTCGCTCAAGCTCGAGGCCTTCTCGCCGGCGAATTTCCACCACTTCTTCCTCCTCCGCGCCATTGCTCGACTAGAAGTCGAGTCGAAGGACCTCCAGCGCCGATACTGGCTCGTGCCTGGGGCGTGGTATGCATGCCTGGTCGCGATGCCGTCCGACGAGCTCGACATGTTCGAGAGCAACGCTGCCAGGCTCCGCCACAGCGGCATCGGCAAACGCCTCGCGGCCTGGGAGGTACAGGACCCTCGGAAGGAGATGGAGCTGCTCGCTGTCGCGGCCGAACATCAAGACGCGCTGTCTCTCTACGCCGACATCGTCAAGGTGCGCGTGTCTCTTCGTGTCTTCGTGGCCCGACGGTTCTGCTGACGCGGTCGAGCCGACAGAACACGGTCGAGCATGTCAAGGCCGCCGGAGCACGCGGCGTCGACCTCCAGAGCCCGCACGAGGTCTGTCGCGCTGTCCCTGCCTGCCTTGCCTTGCGTCGACAGCGCGCTGACGCTCGCCCAGCAGCTCCCCTTCCTGTCCCGCAGCCTGGTACGGTTTCCCCTTCCCCGAGCTCACTTGTTCAGCTCTCTGATGTCCCCGCGCACAGTCTCACACAGGCGGCCCTTTCACGGTTCGCCTCGCTCCCTTTTGTGCTTTCAGGTGCGGATCGCTGACCTTTTCTGCGAGCAGCCTCAGCGCAGGGAAGGTCCCGCGACGGTCCTCAACTCTGCAGCCGTGCACGCGCAGCCCTCGGTGCGCCCGCTGTACGCCTGACTCGCGATGCGGAGCTAATCTTGCGCGCCCAGAGACTGGCCCCGCCTGAGGCCATCCACAAGCAGCCCGTGTCGGGATGGTCCGATAGCGAGGAAGAGGACAGGAAGGCAAAGAGGGCGGCGGGGTGAGTAGCAGGCGGGTTCTAAGGGGCCTTGTAGGGAGGGGCAGCCACGGGCGGAACTCATGAGGGCCATGGGCATTGTAAAAATTAGACGTGTCGCGGGTGCTCATGGAAGACGGCGTGTGCACGGTCGCTTGGCGGGCAAACGGCGCGCGCACGCGAGTGACCTTCCCAAACCGAATCCTTGATTGTCGCGGCTCGACTACGGGTCTGCCTGCTCGCTTGCCGCCCAAGCAGCTCTCCAGGAGAGACGAAGACTTCGCAACACCATTGAGCGTAGAGACGCGGCAGAGCCGAGAGCGAGACACTTTCCTCTGGTCAACTCGCGCCAATCATGCATCACCTCCCTCGCACTGCAAAGCGCTGGCCCCGGAGTCGCTCCACGCCCTCACTTCCACGGCAGCTTGATCGGGTCGGCCGGGTAGCACGAGAGGAATTTGTTGCGCCAGGCTTTGAAGCGCGCCTGACCGAACTCGGCCGTGTCGAACTTGAAGACAAAGTGCTTGACCTCGTCATAGTCCGCCTCTGTGTGGGCGCGGGAGAGTCAGTACGAATCTGGAATTGGGCGAGATGACGAGTAGATACAGACCCTCGTCGCGGTCAAGTTTGTCGTAGCTCCCGAACCACCTCCTCCAGTCCTCCTCGCTCAGCCACGCGCGCTTGTCGCCCTCGCCGTCCCCCTTCGAGCTGTAGAGCCAGTTGAAGACAAAGTTGTGCTTGGCGACGGTCTCGTCAACGTCCCACACAAAGGCGCGCACGCGGTGTCTCGAGCTGCTCGACTCGACGAGGTGGAAGAGCGAGCGGCGCGTGCTCTGCGACGGGAGGGACGCATCGACGATGATGGAGACAGGGGGTTCGGCGGCAAGGAGCTTCTGGATGCCGGCCGCGTCGGGCGAGGTCTGAGAGCGGGGGCGACGAGGGAAGCGCGTCAGTCGACGGGACGGGACGAAGGTCAGCTGCGCGCCGCGAGAGCTCGACAGGTGGCGCACCACGCGGGCGTATCCCTTGCTCTCGTACCTCGTCTGCCAGAGGTGCGTCTTGCCACAGCTCGGCGGGCCGACGAAAAGGATAACCTCGTAGATCTGGTCGTGCCATTCGTCGAGGGGCCGCGGCACAAGCGCTTTGGCCGTTGGCATGAAGAGCGGGACTGTAACAAGACGCACGAGAGTCAGCGACGACTTCGAGAGAGAGAGAGCTGCAGACGGACGGCTGTGGTCGTGCTTGCGCGCGATCCAGCCCTTGTAGTGCCAGCTGTCCTCGTTGAGCTCCCCGAGGAAGTACTGCTGGGGCGTCGAGAAGAGCAGACCGATGTTGACCGAGAACTCTGACGGGAGCAGGAGCGCTTCGTTAGGGGATTTGGTTCTGGGAAGGTCGCCAGGGGGGCAAAGGCTCACTGAGGTCCCAGTCCCAGGTGCTCGTCGAGGCTCCAGCCGCCGACCCAATGTAGAATGAGGCCTTCATATCTACAAGGGAGCAGTCGACGTCAGCCGCGGCCGGTTGGCAAAGACAGCGGTGAGAGACGCACCGATCTCCTTGTCACCGTTCCAGTCGCGCTCGAACACGGTCCACGCTGCGGGCGCAGGCTTGCGATACGGATCGTAGCTCGTCGAGGTGAAGATGCGCACGGGCACATCGAGGTCGCGCAAGACGTAGCCAATGCGCGTCTTGTACTCGTCGAGGCGCTCTTTGCTTGGGCTCGTCTGCGTCGCAAAGATGACGATGGCGTAGCTGTGGGAGGGCACCGTGTCACCATGAGGGCATGCAGATACGAGCAGGACGAGCGAGCGAGAACGCGCCCCTGGGCGTGCAGCTCGCGCAGCTTGGCCTTGACGCGCCCGTCGCCGGTGAACCACTTCCACTCGGTGGCGCCCGAGAAGTACGGCACGAGGTCCTTGGGCATGATGAGCGTGTACTCGAGGCCTGCAGCGTTCGACCCGTCAGCTCCTCGCATCAGGTCGACGAAGAGAGAGGCGAGGAAGGGGACGGACTGAAGGCGGCCACTTTGATGCTGGGCTTGGGCTGGCCGTACGTGGCGTGCAGGAGCGACTTGAGCACGCCGACGCTGGGAAGCCACGTCACCTGGCGGTCGCTGCGTCTGAGCGTCGGCGAGGACGAGGGGTCCTCCTCCACGCGCGGGATTTTGGCCGGGCGGGTGTCATCGGACGAGGGCGGGGCGGCAGCGCGTTTGCCTGTGCAGGGTGACAGACTCGGTCAGCGGAGCACTCTGAGTCCTCGAGAGAGGCAGGAGGGCGCACCTGACGGGGACGACATGGCGCGGTGGGGGGGGGAAGAGGAGAGGAGAGCGGCGCGTGCGGACAGGAGTCGCCAGGGAGCGCGACGGACGCGGCCTGAGCGCCACCTCCTGTCTTGCTCGCGCGTGCCGCGGTAGAACTGGGCTACGAGCGAGGACAATACAACACTGCACAGCTACAGATCACTGTACGCCGCGGGAGACGCCGCTCACACCCGCAGCGCCCAGATGCTCCTCACCTCACCCATCGTCAATCGGTTCCCGCTCGCAGTCAGCACCTCCTCGGCCTCTTCCGGGCTGTCGAGCGTCAGTAGCGTCGCGATCTGCTGCAGCCGCGAGAACGACTCGCGCAGCGATCCCGACGCGAACGACGCCTGCGACGAGAGGTACGAGAGGATGGTCCGGATGTCGCGGTCGAGTCGGAGCGCGCCGAGCTGCGGCAGTGACAACGGAGCGATGAGCTCTAGCACGCAGGAAGGGTACGAGCCTGGGTGGGCGCACCTCGGTGAACTTCATGCCTCGGATCATGCTCTCCCACGGCCGCACGAGCACGTTCACGGCCGTCGAGAAGAAGAGGTTGAAGTTGCCCTCGGTGAGCGAGTCCTGCGCGCGCGTCGACGTGTGGCGATCAGCACGGTCTGTCAAGCGGGACGGGGAAAGTGTGGAGCACAAGCGCACCTTGTACCCGCTCAAGAGCGCGTCCCACGCTTTGACGAACCGCTTGCGCACGTCGTCGCGGTACTCGGCCTCGTTGTACGCGTCGTCGTCGAGCTTGTAGCTGACGTCCTTGTACACGTCGCTGAGCAGCGGGCGCAGTTTCGGCCGCACGAGCTGGTTGAAGAGGTGGTCGAGGCCCGACTTGAGCACGGCGCGGAACTTGTCCTCGGACGACCGCAGGAGCGCGAACGACGTCCGTGCGCGGTCGAGTTCGGTGAAGAGGAAGAAAGCCGAGCCGAGGGCGTCCGAGGCCGACAGTTCGGCGAGTAGGCGCGACGTGTAGCTCGCCGCCGTGTCGAGGTTGTTGAGGTAGACCTGCGTGGGGTGGTCAACGGACTGCTCGGGCCACATGGGGAAAGGTAGAGGGGAGCAGCGTACGATGTAGACGTTGCGAGCGTCACGCTCGCGCGTCTCTCGCTCCTCCTCCCTCGCCCTACCGCCAAGCTGCGCCATGCCTGCCATGCCCGTCACCGCCATCCCGCCTATCGCCGACTGGCTCTGGGCGTTGGCCGCCAAGTCCTTGAAGGCGCCCTCGATGCGCGCCTTCCACACCTCGGCGACGTCGCGCTCGAGGACGATGCGCATCTCCTTGCACATGCCGACAAGGTTCGACACGCTGGCTGTGCTGACGACGCGGTGCAGGGTCTTCTTGACGATGTAGAACGTGTCGTCGAGTGAGGATGAGAGGTAAGGCGTCGACGAGAAGTCCGGCTCGTCCATCTGGTGCGCCTGCGGACGTTCGTCACGGGGTCAGTCACTGTTGGACGCTTAAAGGCCGGCAGCTGGTGCGCACCCTCTCAATCGCTGTCCGCAAGTACCACACCTCGAGCGGCATGTAGGCATCCCTGAGCTGCTTCGTCAGCGCCTTGCCCAGCTCGCTGTCCTCGACAACAGCGAGGTCGGCCTCGTCCGCCGCTGGTGCAGGCACTTCTGGCGCTTTCGAGGGTACTGGAGGGTCGAGCGTCGCTGTTGCGCCGTCCGAATTTGACGGCGGCGCAGCGATCGCTGGTGGAGGCGTTTCGGGCTCGTCCTGCAACGTCGAGCACGTCAGTCCCTCGCTGAGCAAGAAGTCGAGAGGGCCCAGCGACGCACCTTGAGCGACCCGTACAGGAACCTTCGCAGCAGCTGCCATCGCCCGCTCATCATCGTCAACTCGGTCAAGATCGCGTCCGCCTCCCTCGGGTCCAGGTCGCCCTCGCTCGCTTGCGGCGCGTCGAACGCGCCCTGCTGCCCCATGGGGCTGCTCCCCGGTTTGGGTGGCAGAGGCTTGCGTGCGTATGCCTCTGCGTCTGCCGACGCAAAGCGGTGCGCATGCGCGTCGGCGACTCGGCGACGGATGCGCCGCTCGTCCTCCCAGTTGGCCACGACCCGCAGGCCAAGCTTGTCCGTCTCGCTCATGAGCGACCCGGCGACGCTGAGCATCTTGCCCTCGCCGTAGTACTTTTCGACGACGGGCTGGTGCTGCGAGATGATGAGGGCAATCGCCTCGAAGAGCGAGGTGAGGAGCACCGAGAAATGCGTCGGGCTCTGGCCTGCCGGCCATGAGGGTGCGTGAGACGACGACACAATGCGACGCGAAGTGAGGAGACGCACTCTTGCTGCTGAGCGCGCCCGTCTTGGCGCGGACAATGTCGGCGACCCACTGAGCGTACACCTCGAGTCCCTTGTCCTCCTCCTCGATCATCGGGAACAGCTTGAAGAACCGGTTGATGTTGTTGGTGTCGTTGGACTCGGCAGCCGCCCGGAACGAAGTCAGGAACGTGTCGAGGAGGGAAGCCCGCAACTGGGCGAGCGTGGCGGTCGGGGCAGAGGGGAGGTCCGCCGTGGGCTGCAAGCGTCAAAGGGGGATGAGCCTGACGCGTCCGCAGCAACGGTGGCGCAGACGTCTACGTACGACGACGGCGTCTGCGAATGTACTCGAGACGATGGCCGGGTCGATGGCGGTCGCGCGCTGCATGCAGCGGGTGGCCGCCTCCCAGTCGTGCTTCTGCATGTTGATGTCGACGCTCGCGATGGTCGACTTGAGGTCCTGGACGGCTTGCACCATCTCGATGCACTCCTTGACGCGAGACTGTGGCCAATCGTCGCCCATGAGCACTCTCCCCCACCTGGACCCGAAGCAGGAGAGGAAGAACAGACGCACCTGCTCCTGGTCAAGGCCGCGCACCTTGGCCCCGACCCGCTCTGCCGTCTCTGCGACCGCTCCGATCTCGCCCGCCATGTGCTCTGCCTCGCCCTGAATGCCGCCGACGACCTCACCCAGCGACCCGAGGGTCCGCAGCTGGGCGGCGAGGCGGGCACGGCTCGAGATGAGGCCGGTCAGGCGCGCGTCGAGCGTGCCCTCGTGCGCTGTGAGGGCGCTCAGCTGGCGTTCAACATCAGCGCGGGTGAGGAGGGCGGCTGGGTCGACGCGGGCGGGAGACTCGGAGGAGGAGGCGAGGTCTGGGGCCCGGAGAGGAGGGGGAGCTGGAGAGACGGCGGCCATCCCTGTGCGCGCTCTTTGCGAGCTCGTCAGGGAGCTCAGGACTGAGCCAGCAACGGCAGCTCGACGAGCTGAGTGCCGGCGGAGCGTCGAGTCGGCTCCTCGCGCACTCGAGGCAGACTCGACGAGCCGCGACGGGGCCTCTCCCTCCTCGCCAGCTGCGACCATCTCTCGCTGCGACAGAACAAGCTCATCAGGGACTCTCCACTGGCGGCGGGGACACCTGCGCCTGCGTCTCCCAACTCGAGCCTCCCTCTTGGGCCCACCTCATCGCTCCCTCCGCCTCGCGACTGGCTGTGCTCGCTTGGACGCTCAGTGGCCGCGTGGCTGCTCCTTTGCGTGCGCGTTTCAGACTGCGGCTCGCAATCTTTTCTCCCCGCGGCCTCCCGCGATGCCGAGTCCTGGACTGCGGCGTCGACCTCCTCTCCGCGGCCACCCCGCCCGACTCGGTCCCGCTTACGCCCCTCCGGTACGAGCGGCTCTGCGGAGCCGGCGGGGCGGAGCCCGCGATAGAGTACGGTCGCCGCGCCCCTCGCCGTACGCGCCAGCCTTTGTTTGCTTTCCGCTCTCCACCCGAGTCGTCGGCCGATGGCGCACCTGCAGGGGAGGCACGCGCAACCACATGCGAACGTGCGGCTGGCCACCCGCTTCACGGCCCTCGACGCATTCGGGGTTGGCCTGCTGGCAACCGTCCACGTGCGCGTCGCTGAGGCAAACCAAGGGCTGCCCGCACGCCGCGTCGCCGTCGGAGGTGGGCGCTTCTTCGAGCACACCTTCCGAATGGGAAATTGCTGACGTTCACCCGCGATGCAGGTCTTGCCGGCCTCGCGGCGGCCTACATCGGGTACTGCCGCATTCGCAACCGCGCCGAGCTCCCGTCGGGCTCGCTCCTCGTCGACAAGCTCCTCATCGCAGAGGTGTGCCCGGTCGCTTTTTGCACCGACGAGAACGAGGACGCGGGGAAGCTCTGGCGCGACCTGACGAGCGGGACGCACGCGGTCGGGCGGAGTGGGCTACCTTTCTCGCTTGGCTCCCTGCCAGCGCCCGCTTACGCGATCCCGATGAGCGCAGCCGGCTTCATTTTCTGCCGCTACCTGGCGGAACTTGGTCCGGACGGCGTCGAGGCGGTTTACAAAGTCGAGCTGTGCCAGGCTCCGTCAGACGACCTCTCTAACCTCACGCACACCCACGTCTTCTCGGGGACGCAACTGTTCCACGAGGGTCACTCGGCGCACATCCTACGGATCTCCGACGACTTCCGCGCAGCCATGGCGCACGCCGACATGACGAACCTTGCGTTCTCTGCCCTGCACCCGACGCTCATCGCCTTCGAGGCGCTCTGCCACCTCGCGTCCCAGCGCGACATTCCTTCCGACCTCTACCACCTCTGCTACCTCTTGAGCGCTGTCGCTGCGCTTGCGCGCGAGGCACGCGTGCACCATGGCACCGAGGGGGCGTTTCTCACCCCTGAAGTGTGGAGGAGCTGCCTCTCCCGCGTTCAGGCCCGCAACGAGCTTGAGCGCTTCGTGTGGAAGGTAGGGCACCTCCAGTACGGCGCTCTGACACAGAGGCTGGCTCAGTGGGAGGTCGAGGTCTGCGGATTCGGCGCAGAGGGACAGCTGCACGCCGTCGAAGCAGCCAAGGCGCGCTACATCGAAACGTTCCAGACATTTGCGACGCTCGCGCAGGTGTGTCCACTTCATCTAAAGTTGTCGCTACTCTGATGCGAGTCGCTGAATCGAATGAGCGACCGCAGGACGCCGCCATGTCCCTCCTCGCGCACCGGCGGAACCAGCTCAGCGACCCGGGTCCCGTGCGTCCCATCCGCCTTGTGCTCTGGCCGGTGTCTCTCCCACTGACGGGACCTGTCGCAGCTGCCCGTCACCTACGATAACGGGTCCCTGTCCGGCAGCCCGGCAGGCTCCCCGACGCCCGCTTTCGCGCTTTTGCCTGTGCGTGCCGCTTTCAGCGCGGGCTCCTACACTCTGCTGACTGCTCTACTGTGGAGACAGCCTTCCTCGAGCGGGGCTCCCACCCACCAGCGCAGTTCAAGCGAGGGCGCCGAGCCGACTCCATATCAACCGGTTCGTTCCGTCCTCTGAGCGTTCGCCGAGGAACACCTTCCTGACTCTCCTTCGACAGACATCGCGGAGGCGTGAGGCGCTCAAGAGGGCGGCAGGGCACATCGTGCGCGTTTTCAAGAGGCCGGGGACCGGTCCGGGCGATTGAACGAGGCAAGGTGGCCAGCTGGACTCGCCGGGGTGCCACGTCGTGAAAAAGCAAGTCCGTGACGTGAACAGCATCGGAGTCTGTTGCAGCGCTATGCACGAGAGCGTGAAGCGTCGACTTGGATTGACCTCTCGAGGCCACTCAATGTCCCATATGTCCCGGCCAGCCTCCAGGTTGACTTCGTCCACCTCATTTCCCCTCGACCTACACCTTGAGAGCGCCACTGCGCCGCTCGCCACTCTCTCTAGAATGGGTGTTCAGGGCCTGTGGGAAATTGTCGGGCTCGTGGCGCGCCCTATCACGCTGAGGCTCGAGTCGCTCGAGGACAAGCGACTCGCCATCGACGCGGGCATCTGGCTGCACCAGTTCCAGATGGCCATGCGCGACCGCAAGATGGGTGACACGCTCCACGGTGCTCACATCGGTACGTCTCGCCCTTTCTCCGAGCTCCGCGAGCTGGATGGGACGGAGTGGGCACGTGGCGGAGTCGCCGGCTGATGAGCTGAGAGCGCACAGGGAAGAGCCGAGTACCTGTTGCGCTCGCAATGGGAACCTCCAGGCGCATCCTCAAGCTCCTCTTCCACGGGATCAAGCCCGTTTTCGTCTTTGACGGCGACGACTCCAGGCTCAAGATGAGCACCATCGTCCGTTCGCCCATTCCTCTCGCGCAGGGGTCTAAGACCCTGGGCCGATGTCTGCAGGAGAAGCACAAGAGGCGGAAGCAGGGTGCGGGCATCGACCTGGCAAAGACGGCGCAGAAGCTCCTCTCGGCGCAGCTTCGCACTCAAGTGTCGTCGCAGAGCGCGAGCTCAACAATGCGTGCAGCGCTGCTCCTGCTTTCTTGCCTCGAGGGAACTGAGCTGATACACCCGCGCTCGCAGAGGACACAAGGAGGAGCGCGAGGCTCTGGCTGCGGTCGCGACACCCGACCTCCCCGTCACGCTGGGGCGCTGAGAATCGTGCTGCGGCGCAGCGCACGTCCGGCGCAATCTGCCCCGTCTTCATGCTATTGATCTCGGCGCGCCGACATTTGCTCCGCCTTCGCTCTCCTGACCCCGGACGCGGGCCGGGCCTCTGGCTGGCCGGCGCACGCGTCCGCGGACCGGCCTCGCCTCCGCCTCGGGCGTCGCCCTGGCCCCACCTGTGTCGCTGCTTCTTGCTTCCGTTCTCATCACTGCTCCCGTTGCGACCCTTTGATGCGGGATGTCGCAGCCGCCTGCGAGTCCCGGGCCTCGCTCCACTGAGAATCGCATCACAGCGCTCGACGTTTTTGGCGTCGCTCTCGCTTTGTCGGTCGAGGCTCGCGCACAGGAGATTGAGCGCGGCCAGTCCACGTGCACGCTCGCCCTGGACGGTCAGCGCCTTCCCTCCGAGGTCAGCCTTTTCCCTGTCGCGGACAGCCTCGCTTACCCCTGCGCCGCATGCAGGTCTCGCCGCTCTGGTCTCTGCCTACCTCGCGTTCCACCAGTTCTCCAAGCTCGACCTCTCATCGGCGTACCTCCTGACCGATGTACGCCTGGACTGGCACACGGCGCCCGTCCAATTTTGCCACGACAGGGAGGAGCGTGCGCCAGAACTCGTACGGCAGCTGGCAAACTCTCACGGTACGTCCTGTCCTCTTATTTGTCATTGTTTGCGTCACTGGCGTGACGCAGGGTCCCTCCCACCATTTCTGCAGGTCGCAACTACCTCCCTCGCGGTATCCTCGAAGGCACGCCGCTCGCCGATCAAAGCCAGAACGAGTGGTTCCGTATCCGCCTCTTCTGTATCAAGCACCTCCCTCAGTCGACGCGTCAGGGCGAGTTTGCGGCCGTCAAGCTCTGTCCGCCTGGCCACCCTCCGCACCAGCTCGCCGTCCCTCCCGACTTTGCAGGGTCGCTACACCGCGCCAAAATGCAGAACCTCCGGTACCACGGGGTGCACCCGACGGTCGTGGCGTTTCGGGCCACGGAGCACCTGTGCAGGCTCGACTTGATCTCGGCCGACTGGTTCCACCTCTGCTACCTCTTGCGCGCCGTCGACCTCCTCGAGCGCGAGAGCTTGTCGAAAGGACGCAAGCGCTTTTGGGTCGTTCCGAAGGTGTGGAAGGACTGCCTCGACGCCGCGGCGGCAGAGCAGGGCAGCACGGTGTACGCGCTCGAGCGCGGCGTCGTCAAGCTCACGCACCCGGACCTCTTCGCGTCGCTGGCTACCTGGGAGCTCAGGGTGCACGGTGCCGAGCGCCAGCGGGTCGAGGCCGAGTATCGGCAGGCGCTGACGACCTTTGCAGCCATCGTCAAGGTGCGCTTGCTCGGGCCGCGTCGCTGTTCGTAGGCCACGCTCACTTCGCGCTCCTCCCGCAGGACACGGTCGCAAAACTTCGCGCACGGCAAGCTCATCAGGCAGCCCTTGAGGCAGCCCATCAACCTGCTCCTCCGCCACCTCAGCACCCTCCTCCGCCGCCCCCGGAGCAGCCACACGAAGCTCAGCCGAGCCCACACGTCTGTGCCGCCCGTCTTCAGTCTCTCGGTTTCAGGGTGGCGCTGACTTGGCCAAACCCGCGACCACAGTCCTCCGCTTCCGCGAGCAGCGCCGGCGGCTCCCCTCCCGTCGAGACTCCCCGGCTGGTGTCTCCGACGAGCCCTTACGAGCCCGTGCGTCCAGACTCGCCTCTCACAGCCCAAGAGCTTGCTGACGACCCTTTGTTGCCAGTCTGCCTGTCCTCAGTCGCCGACCAAGACCGGGCCCCGCACGAGGATGAGCCAGGCGGCGCGGCGCTTCGTCAGCGTCTTCAAGCCGAACAGGGCGTCCTCGTCGAGCAAGGAGTCGTGAGCTCAAGGATACATAGTGTCAGAAGTCGCTTCGTGCAAGTGTCGACGTCTAGGTGTATCTGCGAGGATGCGAGCTTCACGCGAGCGAGGGAGGCGTTCTCGTGTTCGCCGTCGACGAGGCCCCGGCGCCGCGCCAGACAAGGGGATCGAGCGCACTGCGCAGCGTCCGCAGCGTCAGACGGAATCCCTCACGCAAAACAGGGTGCTCGGCGAGCACGCATGTGTGATCGAGAGCGCGGAGCAAAACGCGGGGTAGCGGCGCGTCCGAAAAGTTGAGTGAGGGCGCCGTGTTCCTCCCGAGCGCAGCTTCGGCCTCCTCTTCAGGGCAGGATCCGTCGCCCGCGCAGTCTACATACAAGCTAGGACGAGAGGGCAAGCAGGTCGGCCAGGTGAAGGAGCTGAGCAAGGACCGAGGGCACGTCGACTTGCCGGCGCAAGACGCGTCGAGGAGAACGAGACGAGGACCTCTGGTGAGGCGCGGCGAGTGCGGCGAGAAGCGCAGAAGCAGGGGAACCGGGCGATGCAAGGAGCAGCCACGCTCACCATGCGCTCGCGAAAGGGAGAGAGAGAAAGACGGAGGATCCGTGCGTGCCTAACGGACGACGCGCTCGCGAACCCTCTGTCGCGCCCTCTTTCGCCGTGCTCGCTCTCCCTCGCCAGGCAACTTGCTGCCCAGTGCAGCTCCTCGTCGCCCGTACCCTCAGGCCTCTGTACACAGACACGACCACCGCAACACGCTTCCTTCTCACAGGTGAGCCCCTCCCTCCTGCTCCTTCTCCCCCCCCCTCGCCCCACTTCGGCCGGCCTCGCTTCCCCCGACCGTCCTTCGCTCGCTCGTGCGGCCCTCTATGACGCGTCCATCTTCGTGTGGGTGGCACCTTGCGACGGCTGCAGGGCCCGTGCATGACGCACCGCCGAGGGCCTGTAGGGAGCAAGGGGGACGACAGGCGACGGACGAGGAGATCGGGGTTGGGCTCTCTCGCCTCATTCGAGGCGTCGCAGGGCTCGACGGTCCGTCGGTCCGTCTCCTGTGCTGCTTCTTAGCGGATGCACGCACGGCGGCGCGCACAATGGACAGCGGGCGGGGGCTCGACTCGACAGTCGAGCGGAGTCGGCTCTCGATCCTCATCGCGCACTTGCACCCTCTCATGGCCCTCGGATGGTCTTGAGGGCACCCAGACTGACTCTGTCGCTTCCCCAACTGGACAGATCACGCTCTCTCACTTGACGAACCCACCCGATCGACGACTCCGCGCCATCACCTCGTCCTCCTCACCCGAGGCCGACCTCCCAAGGTCGCTAAGCTCTCCTCGCGGCGACTTCAACATCACGAGACTAGACGAGTGACCCGTCCTTGGACTTTTCAGCGGACTCCTGTCGCTCCCGCGTCGCGCCGAAACTCTCAGACGCGTCGCATTCCGCCTCCTGTCCGCGGCACGAGCCTCCTGTCGTTCCCCGCCTGCGTCAACGAACGAACGGCTTCCTCGATCGAGCTCTCCGTCGGTCCGTCTCTTGTTCCTGCTGCAGCATGGTGCGTCGCCGATGTTTCGGCCACTCGATGCATGAACCGAGACCCAGCTGACGCGCGCCTGGTCCTCGCACTAAAGGCGACTTCGGCCTCGCCACCTTCTCTCCTTCCGCCTTACGTTCCCTCGCCCGCCTTCAGCTCGTCCTTCCCGTCTTCATCTCTCCACAACGCCGACGCACCCTTCGACTCGCCGTCGGCCGTGAGCGACTATTTCGGCGGCACCATGTCCTCATCGCGGTCAACGTCACACCCGACCCCAGACGCAGCCTCGACAAGTCCGTCACACGCCTTCTTCGGTCGTCTGCGCTCGAGCTCGCTGCACTCGTCGCACCCTGCGTCGATGAACGCGTCCGCAGGCCCCTCAGGCTGCTCGAGCCCGAGCACCCCGATGTCGCTCTCGGGCGGGAGCGACTACCTCTCGTCGTCGGTCCAGTCGACGGTCTCGACTGCGCCCTCTTCGCTCGCACCGCCGTCCCCTCCAGTCGAGGCGCCCTACATCCGCAGCGTCACCGTCCCGCACGTCTCCGGTTCGGGCAAGCACGGCCTCTTTGCGTGCCGCGTCGTGCCCGACCTGGACATCCCGAACGCGCAGACCGAGAAGGCGCACTCGCGCCGTGCGAGCCTGGGCAAGATGCGCATGGCCGGCATGGACGAGCCTCACACGGTGTGGAGGTCCTGGCAGGACTGCCTCGACTTCAGCACGAGGTGAGCTCTTTCTCTCGCCGCCCTAACTCTCGTCTCTCTCCCCCTAACACCGTTTCGCAACGTCTGCAGTCTCAGCGCCGCCTTCCCTGACGGCCGGCCTGAGTCGCCCTCGTCGACGGCGACGTTCCCGACGACGCGGCACAAGGTCCCGCGCCTGCCTGGCCCAAAGAAGCTCACCAACCTCTTCAAGAGCTCGAGTCACGGCGACCGCCAGGCGGACCTCGAGGCGTTCTTTGCCCAGCTGTTCAGCATGTCGCCGTCGGTCCGCCACTCACCGCTCGTCCGCGACTTCTTCTGCCCTCGGCCGCACGACGCGTATTGCCGCGAGGCCACTGCCTCAACCTCATCGGCCTCGCCCTCTCGCGTCGACGGACTGCTGTGCATGCCACAATCTGTGCCCGACTGGCTCGTTGCGGGCGACCAGGGCAACGACCTGGCTGCCGGCGATTTGACCGACTCGACGGACGCGACAATCAAGGCACCGCGGCCGCGCATCGCAAGGCCAGCCCTGGCCATCAAGACGTCGAGTCCGGACTTGCGTGGCACCGTGCGCGGCTTTGCAAACGGCGCGGACCTGTTCGTCCCCTCTCCGCTCTCGACAGGCGGCCTCCCACCCCCTCTGCCCTCGACCGACTTCCTCCGCCCGAGCCTGGCGGGCGGCTCGTCAACGCCGGACCGCGACGCCTTCGTTCCGACCTCGACAAGCTCGCGCACCATCACGCCGCTGCCTGACGTCCAGCCCTCGACTCCGTCCGGCGCCGGCGGCTTCGCCAAAACGCTCAAAAAGAAGGCGTCGGGCGGACTGCGGCACATTCGCTCGCTCGGCGACCTGAGGGGGAGCAGCAAGAAGGTCGAAGCGCCGAGCGAGCCGGTTCCCTCACTCTCGCCCGCCGTCCTCGCGGCCGCCGTCTCGTCCGTCGTCATGGACCGCGCCGCGACGCAGCCGGTCGTGAGCAGTCGCCCTGTCGCGCCGATGCCGCCTTTGTCGTCCTCGCACAACCTCGGCAGGCCGTTGCCGTCCCCGTCGACCTCGATGCCGAGCCCAATGGGCCGCCTTCCGCCCATGCCCCACTCGGCTCCGCTCGACAGCCGCCACCGTCGCAGTGGCTCGTCCAAGTCGTCGACGACGTCGTTCGAGGACCTGTGGGGCACGCCCTTCCCCACCGCGTTCCGCCAGACGACCACCGGCCGCGTCGAGTGCGTCCGCGACCCGCACATCGGCGTGCGCCGCCCGTCGCTCTCGACGTCCGCCGTGCGCCCGTCCCTGTCACAGTCGCACCCGCCTCGCCCGCCGATGCACCGCAGCGGGCACAAACCGTCGTCGGCATCCATCTCGAGCATCGAGTCGGCGCGCTCTGGCGGCTCGTCCGGGTCGCTGCGCTCGCTTGCGATGAGTCTTTCGCGCAGCAGTGCCGGCAGCGAGATGTGTCCGACGCCGCCCACGCCGATGGGCGAGTGGAGCGCGACCGCGGGCGACAAAGCCTCCGAGCGGGTCGTCGCGGGCAAGTTCTACGTCGAGAACGGCGTCCTGCACGAGAACAACCGCGTGCCGCCTCCGCCCTTCTTCGTGCGTCTCTCTCTTTCTGTCTCTCTCTCTCTCTTTCGTGCACAGTCGAGCGCGATGGCTGACCTAGGCCGCTTCCATTGCTCTCGTGCGCAGCCCGTCCCGCCGCCGATGCAGTACGCCTACTCGCATGACGGCCTGCCTCACACGCCTCGCTCGTCTGGGTCGTCCGCCCGCGCGACGCACGTCCGCAAGTCGTCGACCGACCAGCAGTGCTACCCGCCCACGCCCCGCTCGCGCACGGGCTCGATGGCCTCGTCCCGCCGCGTGCCGCTCCACGAGACCTCGCTCGACGCCATCCTCGCGAGCCCGACAACATCCTCTGCCGCTTCGTCACCGCGCACAGCTGGCGGTGCACGCGCGTCGTGGACGTTCAAGCTTCTGCACCGGGACGAGAACGTCGTCTTGCGCGTGTCCAAGCCGGTCGACGGCAGCCCGCTCCCGCTCGCGCGCCTCCGCCAGGACATCGAGGCCAAGTTCAAGTCGTGCGGCGTGAGACTCTCCGACGGCGCGGGCGAATGGGGTCTCGCATGGACGATGCGGGGGTCGGGCGGCACCAAGCTCCTCATCTCGCAGGACGACCTCAATGCCTGCCTCTGCGCACACGACGAGTCGACCTCGACGAAGATCGTGCTCAAGGTCATCTGCTAGGCGCTCGGCCGCGTAGAGGCGCGCACCCGTGGCGAGCATGCGGTCAGACCCCCTCCTTTCCTCTTCCCCTTTTTTATCTCCCCCGTCGCCACAGACCTGCCCGTGGACGATTGTACCTTGACGTCTTGACGAACCCCAATTATGTTTGCCCTCCCCATCTCCTCGGTGTATCGCTTGCTTCCCCCCGCTGTCGTCCCCTTCTCTCCCACGCCATGCTATCCCCGCCTTGACGACTCTCGGGCTACTATCGCGTAGCTCACCCTCACGCTGTCTTTTGCTGTCCTGAGACCTTGCTCGCCTCGAAGCGACGCATCCAACTGCTTTCTACGACCCTGTGCGGCACAACGATGCGACTGTCTGGAGTGAGCCAATTGACTTGCGTCGGCGAGCGCCGGCGTCGACGTCGGCGCTGGTTGACCTGCTTCGTCTCGCTCGTCCCGCCGTCCCGCCCGCCTTCCCGACCATTCAGCCTTGGCCAACGGCAACTTGCACGCTGTCAAGAGTGCTCGCTTAGCCCGCGGCTTGCCCACATCTCGAGCTCGAGCGCTCGCTCCTGCCTCATCCGGGCGGCACTGATGGCGCCGCATCCGGAGCGCGATGTACTTCACGCCTTCCTCACAGGCGGCAGCGTTCTGAATTGCATCACGGGCGGGGCCGGCTGGGACCATGCCGCGCTGCTTTGGCCGTCCCGCCTCGCTTCGTCGCTCGTCAGCCTTCTCGTCGTCAACTCCGCTGCCAGGGCCTGCTCAGCTTCCGGCTCTGCTGGGCACTCGGACGTTTGCTAGACAGGTAGGAACGACCCAGGTTAAGCCGTCGAGCTGTCTACCACTCGCTTGCGATCCTCGACGCGCCTTGTGCCGCCAACCTAACCGCCTCACCCTCGAAGCTCGATGGTTCGCGACCGCCTCGCCGAGATCAGGGTACGTCCTTCTCACGTACGCACCATCGCGCAAGTGCTGACGCACGACTCTGTAGGCGCGACAAGCCGCCGGCCTGCCCGCCGCGCGGCCCGAGCCTCCTCGCTCAGGTTGGCAGGTCGCCCCGTCCGACCTTGGCCAGGCCACGCCCCGGGACTTCAACCCGTTTGCTCCGGACAATGACGCAGACTACATGTCCAGGCGTGTGCGAGACTTGCCGCCACTTCCGCAGCCGAGCTGGCAGGCCGCCGAAGACGACGGCGAAGGGCGGCGCGGGGAGGTTGGAGAGTCGTACGGCGAACCCGACGAGGCTGGCTCCAGGTTCGCGGGCCGAGCAGGGGGGACCTCGGTGCCCCTGGGCATGTCACGCTCAACCTCGACAGGCAACACAGCAACGTCTCGGCGGCGCCGCCCTCCGGCGGACTACGACGACGAGCCGAGTGTACCGCCCGTCCCTTCCTCCTGGTCACCGCAAGGGCCGCCCTCCGACTTTACTTTTCCAACGCTCTCGCCCAACGTGGCGTATCTCGGTAGCCCACCTGAAGCTCCCCTCCCACGCGACTTCGACCCGACCGAAAGCTCGCCGCAGTACGATCTGAGCCACGCCGCCTTCCCCTCGACGTACTCGCTCCCTCGTGCTCGTTCGCCGCCCATCCGTTCACCTCCGAGAGACACCTACTCGCCGCCGCCGCCGCCGACGGGCCAGCGAGCCGACGCGGCGACCGCTGCAAGCAGCCTACCAGCGGGACGGCGAGTGCCACCCGTACCCGTCGACACGGTCCCGTACTCGGCCCAGCAGCGCGACTACAGGCCGGACAAGGCGAGCACAGTTGACCTGGTCGAGAGGGATGACTCGGCCGAGCGCAAGGGCAGCACGAGCAGGACGATTGGGCAAGCCTCTTCGAGGAACGAGGTCTCGCACGAGGACTTCTACCAGGAGGTGCGTTTGCTCCTTTCCCTGTCATAGTCGAGCATGTCTTAAGCTCGTCCGTCTGGCAGGTGTCGGACCTGCAGCACTCGCTGCGTGAGGCGAACGGCAACATCCAGTCCGTCGGCGACCTGCACATGCGCACGCTTGCGCTACCTTCATCCGATGATCGTCGTGCCATTGAGCTAAGAGGTCAGCTCGAGGCGCGCAAGGCCACGACGCGCACCCTTTTCCAGGAGCTGCGGGACCGCCTTTGCGCGCTCGAGCAGGCAAACGCAAACCTCCGCGCGAGCGTCCTCCTCGGGCGGTCGCCGCACACGCTCTCGCTCGCCGACACAGACGTGCGCGAGCAGCAGATCACGGGGCTCAAGGAGCGGGTCAAGGCGGCGATTCAGCGGTACGGCGAGGCGGAGCGCGACTACCGGGGCAACCAGCGCGCGCGGCTCGAGCGGCAGGTCAAGGTCGTCAACCCGGACATGACGCACGACGAGGTCGCGCAGGCGGTCAAAGCGGCCGAGGAGAGCGGCGACGGCGCCATGTTCGCCCAAGCGGTGCGTCCCATTCCCATTCCAGCTTTGGGAAGGTCTCTCGCTGACATTTGGTCCGGCGCGCCGCGCACAGCTGCAAAGCAACGGCGCACGGTTGCCCTCGGCCCGCGGCGTACTTCGGGAGGTGCAAGACCGGGCTGCAGAGCTCGCGAGAATCGAGGCGACGCTCGTCGAATTGGCCGAGCTCTTCCAGGACGTGCGCTTCTTCCCGCATCGAGGACGGGAACTCTCCGCTCCTTACTGACATTGCTGTGCATGCGTACAGATGTCTGTGATGGTCGAGGCGCAGGATGCCGTCATCGACGAAGTCGAACACAACGCCGTCAAGACGGAGCTCGACACGGAGAAGGGCCTCACGCACGTCAAAGAGGCAGTCGTGCATGCGCGCAACTATCGTAAGTGGCGGTGGCTGTGCTTCGGTCTGTCCTTGATCATCCTGGTGCGTCGGCTCTTGCGCTTCTTGTCCTCCCTCCCTTTCACCTTGCGAGCTTGTCACTGACGCCTCCCCGCCTCTCTCGGCACGCCTTGTCGATGTTGCAGGCAATCGTCGTCATCGTGCTCTGTGTCGAGCTCATTCCGAAGGGCAAAAGCGCGCCAGCGGGCGTCCGAGCGAACGCGGGCCCCATCAACCCACCAGTCATTCCGGTCGTCTCGGTGACGGTGCTTGCCGCTCCCTCGACTGCAGCCCAGCCCCCTCCGTCGATGCCGACGCTGAACTTGACCATCGGCCTGCCTCCTACGGGCAACGCAACCAGCACCGTCAACGGAACGGCGCCTGCCGCTCTCACGTCGTCGAGGCCCATTGTGGCTTCGACGTCGACGTAAGCCGCACTCCGTCGACTCTGACGCGTGGATCGTTCGCATCCGTTCCGCATCTCCCCTGTTCGCACGGCCCCGGGCGGCCGCGGCGTGTCCAGCCTGCGCGCTCCCTCCCTCCCTCCCCCCGCTTGGCCGCCCCCTGTCTCGTCTCCGACACGAGGTGCACGTTGATCGCTGTGTCGTTTGTTATGTCCCCTGTAGTCCCCTGTAGCTGGCGAGCAAGCGATCTCGCTTGGTCCTCGCAATGCGCTGGACTCCGCCGCCCGAGCGCCCGAGGCCCATGCGCACTGCCGGCGCCAACGGTCGTGGAGAGGCGCCGCCGTTTGCGCACGCGGCTTGCAAGTTGCGGTTACTAGTACTTGTGTGCAAGCATGACTGTAGCCAAGCAAGGTGCAACCCCCGCTCTCGCACGTCGTCATATTGACCGGCAACCCCGCGCTCTTGTTTGGTCCCCCACGAGGACTCACTCGTCCCTCGGTTCGGTCGGTCGGCTCGTCTCGGCTGGCTTCTTCCTCCTCCTCCTCGTCTCTCTCTCTCCCAACACTTCGTGCTCGCTGTTCACTGCTGCATCGCCAGCTCTGTGTCTATTTCTCGGTCCAGTCTACTGCACACAGCCAGTGCGTCTGACGCCCCCTCGCCATCCTCTCGCGCCCCCGCCCCGCCGCGCGCTGCCCTCGTCATCGCTGATCGAACCATTTGCGCTGCAGCTCCTACTCTGAACAAAATGTGCGCCCCGCTGTCATTCCTATCAAAGAGCAACACACGCTGACTTGGCGATTATGCACATCCCGGCAGGTCGCACCCCTCGGACGGCCCCTTCCCTCGCCCCGTGCCCTCGCTGCCGGACTCGATCCTCGCCCGCTTCAGCATGAAGGGCAAGGTGACCATTGTCACGGGTGGCTCGGGTGGTCTCGGATGGGCTGCCGCAGAGGGCATCGCAGAGGCTGGCGGCGACCTCGCGCTCCAGTACCGCAGCGCGACGGGCATGGACGAGCGCGCGGCGGAGCTCGCCAAGAAGTACGGCGTCAAGGTCAAGGCCTACAAGGTTGACGTCGCAGAGTACGACGCCATCAAGCAGCTCGTCGACGACGTCAAGCAGGAGTTTGGCCGCATCGACTGCTTCATCGCCAACGTCCGTCTCCACTCTCCTCTCACGCCCAGTCTCGCTCCGAATTCTGTACTGACCACTCGCCTTTCTCACAGGCTGGAATGGTGCGCCTCGAGATGCCAGCAGCGTCTTCGCCGAACTTCGCTGACCTCCGCCTCATCTTCTCCTCGCAGGGCGGCTCTGGCCGTATCGGCGAGCTCTCGATCGAGCAGTGGCGCCGCATCCAGGCCGTCAACTACGACGCCGTCTTCTACGCCATGAAGGTGCTCGCGCCCGTCTTTGAGGCGCAGGGCAGCGGCTCGTTCATCGCGACGACCTCGATCTCGGCTCGCATCGTCAACGTCCCCCTCGACCAGGTGCGTTCACTTCATGTGCAGCGGCAACGTGCGACTTGAGCACACCGGAAAGAGGAAAGGCGTCGAAAGAGCACGCGAATGCTGCCTTCTGGAGCCCAGAACGCTGACGACCACTCTCCACTTCTCTTTCTCTTCCTCCCGCTCCCTCGACACAGTCTGCGTACAATGCCTCGAAGGCTGCGGTTGTGCACCTGGTTCGTCTCGTCCTTCTCCGCATCCGCAAAGTGCGCGGACTCGACGAGCTCGACAAGAATCGTCCTGCCCTCAGCCCGCCCGCGTACCTCCGCGCGTCTCCCAACGACAAGATCGCTGACTCTTACTCGTCCACAGTGCAAGTCGGTCGCCCGCGACTGGCGCCTGTTCGCGCGCGTCAACACCATCTCGCCCGGCTTCTTTGACACGGCCATGGGCGCCGCGCCGGAGGTTGCGGACACGGTGCACCGCTACTCGGTCCTCGGCCGCCAGGGCGACCCCAAGGAGCTTGCCGGCGCGTTCCTCGTGCGTCAATCTCAGCACAACAGCCCTCTCCGCTCGCCGCAGAGTTCCCCGCTGACCTGGTCCTTGCACCACACAGTACCTCGCCTCGGACGCGAGCACGTACACCACCGGCCACGACATGCTCGTCGACGGTGGCTACACCCTTTCTTAGATGTGCCTCAGAGGTGGCCCGGTATTGAAGAAAAGCGGGGGTTGTACAGGTCACTCGAGGGGACGGGAGAGACGGGCACGCGCAGGCGAGATCGGCTACCGAAAGGAATTGTCGAGAGGGGAGAGAGCGACCGTCGAGGCGCAGTCGCACGGACACAATCCAAAGCGCGCCAAAGCGATCGCACGCTGCGCTGCACGAGCACCGTCTGACCAAGCTACGGCGCGCCGCGTTTTCCTCACCTCCCTACCCTCAGTCCCTCCTCGTCGACCTACGGCGCGAGCGCTCACCCCCCTCCAGCGCCTCGTCCTCAGCCTTGCGCTTGCGCGACTCGTCCGCCCCGCCGACGTCGCCCTCATCGTCGCTCCACTGCGCCCGCCTCGACGAGCGCCGCCCGCCCTCCGGCGCAGGCGAGTACGTCCCGCCGCGGGACCGGCGGCCCCCGCCCTCGTAGTCGTCCCGCTCGCGGTCGCGGTCGCGGTCGTCGCGCCTCGAGCTGCTGCGCCGCGGGGGGGACTCGTCCCTCGCGCCCGAGCCCGTCCCCGCCCCGCGGATGCGCAGGCCCGGCGACACGCTGCGCTCGCTCCGCGCGCCGGACGAGCCCTTCTTGTCCGGGAAGAAGTCCGCCACGCCGCGCTTCTTGGTGTCGCCCTCCTCGCCCGCCGCCGCGGCTCGGCGCCTCTCGCGGTCGCGCTCGCGCTCAAACTCGCGGTCGCGCTCCCTGTCGCGCTCCCTCTCGCGCTCCCTCTCGCGCTCGCGGTCCCGCGTCGAGCGCGACGACCGCTCAGGCGACCGACTGCGCTCGCGCTCGTACCGACTGCTGCGCCGCGGCTGCGCGTCGCGCCCATAGTCGGGGCTCTCGCGCCTCGAGCGGCTCCGCACAGGCGAGTCGTCCCCCGCCCCCGCCCCCGGCGCCGCCGACGCGCCCGACGCGCCGCCGTAGTCGAGCGCGCCGTCGCCCGCGCCCGACGCAGCGCCATAGCGGTCGACGTCCTTGTCGCGGTACGAGCGCGCGGCGCTCACCCTCGGCCCCGTCGGTGGCCCCGCCGCCGGCGCCGCGCCGCCGGCGCGCGGGCCAGTCGGGACGGGGAGGGCCGCGCGCGGGCCGGTCGGGACGGGCGCCATGGGCATGGCGCCGCGGCCGCGCCCGGCGGGGGTCATGCCCATCGCGCCGCCGCGGCCGGACATGATGCCCGTGCCCATGCCCATGCCCATGCCCATGCCGGGCGCGAGGGGGACACCCCGTCCGCCGCGCATGCCCGAGGCCATCATGCCGCCGCCGCGGCCGCCGCGCGCGGCGAGGGGGTTCATCGGGAGGCCCGAGGCGGCAAAGGAGGCGGGGGTGGCGTCCTGCGAGGTCGAGAGGCGAAGCGAACGAAGAGGTGAGTAGGTGGGTAGGGACTAGACGGGAGGGAGAGAGACGCACGGGTCCGAATCCGGCGATGTCGCCCGACTGGATCTCGTCCTGCGCCTCGGACGGTGCAGGGGTTGAGTCGTCGCCGCGGACGGAGGGAGCGACCGACTCGGCTGCGCAAGGGTACTCGACAGCGTCAGTGGGAGTCGCAAAGGAAGACGAGAGAGAAAGAGCCACGGCGACGCACAGTCCTCGCGCTTGACGCCATTTGCACCATCGGCGTCCCCGCCTCCTGCCGCCGCCGCCGCCGCCGCCGCCGCCTGTTGCTGTTGTTGTTGCTGCTGCTGTTGTTGCTGCTGTTGCTGCTGCTGCTGCTGCTGCTGAGCCAGCATCTGCTGCTGCATCACCGCCTGCATCTGCTGCATGCTCATGCCGTTCCTCGCCGCCATGGCCGCCATCTGCTGCTGCTGCTGCGCGGGCGTCATGCCCTGCATCATGCCCTGCATCCCGCCCTGCATGGCCATGGCCGCCTGCATGGGGTTCATCCCGCCCATCATGCCCGGGTGCATCCCCGGCCCCGCCGGCCCGGGCATCATGCCCCCCGGATCCGCACCCGCGCCCGCGCCGCCCGCGCCGCCAGCCATCATGCCCATCTGGGCCATCTGGGCCATCTGCGCCGGGGCGGGCATCGACCCGGGCTGGAAGCCCATGATGGTCCCCATGAGGAGCTGCTTCTGCTCGGCCGTGAGGTCGGCCCACGCCTGCGCGATGTTGCCCGTCGCGAAGCCCTGTGGGTGCGTGTGTGCCGCGCAGAGCGAGGTGAGCGTGTGCTGTCAAAGGCACAGAGAGAGAGGGAGGGAAGGGGGGGGGGAGGAGCGGGGGGACGCACTGCAAAGGGGTTGGCCGCGGCGCTCTCGGTCCCACGCAGTTCGCGCTGTTTGCGCGCATAGTTCTTCCACGTCGCCTCGTTCATGCCATAGTTGAAGTAGTCGGCCATGTTGGCGCCCGGCCTGCGCCACGGCTTGTCCTCGAGCGCATCGAGGTCGACGTCAAACAGGTCGTTGCCGTTGGCGTCCTTCTGGACGGCGTTGACGTCGAACGTCGGAGTCGCGGCGGGTTTGAGCTCGAGCGGGGTGAGGGACCCGCGCGGGACGAGCTCGGTGACGCCGGGGGGGAGAGAGGGGGGAGCCTTGAGGGGCGTGCCGGACGAGGTCATGGGCGCGTCCGGGTTTGGGGTGCCCTCGAGGGCCTGCGCGGCGAGGACTGCGGTCGAAGCCGAGTCGGTGGCGGTCGCGTCCGGGTTGGGGAGCGTCGGAGGGCCGACAGAGGTCGACGAGGCGGCTTTCGCGACGCCGGGGCGGTCGAGAGGGGCATACTCGGTCGTCGCAGAAGGTGCGGGAGCAATGCTGGCTGCGACGGGTGGGTCCTATCAGTATGGCCAGTTGACATGGTCCGAGAGAGGGACAGAGAGGAGGCGCTCACGCTTCTGAGGCGAGGCGGCAGTAGGGCGGGGAGGGAGAGGGCGGCGAGCTCTGCAAACAGGCGGGCGGGTCAGTGGTGATAAAGAGTCACATGGGGTAAGGGCTAGATGTGCGCACTGGGGAGGAGGAGCGCCGCCGTCGCCGTCGAGGATGATCTCGAGGTCCTGCGAGCGAGCGAGGGGTGAGCGGGGTGAGGCGAGGTGGGCGAGGGGACTCGACGACGCACGTCGTCACTCTCTTCATCCTCGCCTTCTCCCTCGTCGTCCTCGTCGCCGTCGTCCTGCTCTGCCGGTTGCTGGGCCCCGTCGGCGGGTGGGTCGCTGCGTTGGGCGAGCCGGGGAGTCAGACGGGCAGAGCGGAGGGGGAGAATGTGGGCGGGAGGAGCTCACGCTGGCTGAGCTTCTGTCAGAGCGTAACATGGTGTGCAGGCGTGTGGTGCAAGAGGTGAGCGGGGAGAGTGTTCGAGGTGATGAGCGGGGAGGAGGAGAGGGGGGGGAGCTCACCAGAGGCGGAGGGGGCAGCGGTGGGTGCGTCGCCGTACAAGAAGGCCTCGTCTTCGTCAATGTCCATCTCGGCACAGCAAAGGAAGAGAGCTCTAGCGAATTGGCGGGGAGGAGGACGAGAACAAGCGCCGACGACGAGAGCGACGAGCGACCGTCTCTCTCTCGTGTCGACCCGGTCGCTTGCTCTTGCGCAGGTTGCTCCTCAAGACCATGACGAGGCCACCACAGCAACCGGCCTTCTCCCAGGACGATTCTCCCTCGTTCCGCGCCTCGTTTGAGCAATGGCGCCGCTCGCTCACCTCGTTCGCCGCCCGCCCGCCTCTTCGATGCGAACCTCAGTGGTCAGACGGGCCCATCATGCACGACGACAAGAACACCCCAAACGACCCCGCGCGGGATCCCAAACGAGAGGCGGCTGACTGCAGGCGGTGCGAGAAGTGGAGGGACGAACTCGCGAGGGAGAGTAAGTCCCCCCGCCACTCTCTGGGTCGTGCATAGTACTCGGCCAACCTGAGCACAGCCACCTCCTCGAGCCAGGCGCCGATCCGAAACGCACAAAGGGGACTGACGCCTCCGTTGACGCGCAGGCCCCATCGTCCGCTTCCTCCTCACCCACATCTCGCTCCTCCCTCCCTCTCCCAACTCGCCCATGCCCACCCCCGAGCACTCGCCGACGCCTCACCTCCCGATCCCCATCACCTGCTCCCCCTGCCCACCCACCATGGCCGGCGGCTTCTCCCCCGAGCTCGGCATCCTCCTGTGCCAGAACCGCTTCATGAGCCGCAAACACATGGAGGACGCACTCGCGCATGAACTCGTCCACGCGTGGGACGAGCGCAGGTTCACCCCCAAGGGCAAGTGGGGGGACGACCTGCGCGCGCACGCCTGCACAGAGGTGCGTGTGCTTCCCTCCCTCTTCCTCTCTCCTTCGCGTCTCGCTCACTCGACCCGCACCCGCACCCGCACCCGCACCCGCAGATCCGCGCCGAGACCCTCTCCGGCGACTGCCGCTTCGGGCGCGAGTTCACGCGGCGCAACTGGCACTTTGCCGCGCAGCACCAGGCCTGTGTCCGGCGCCGCGCCATCCTCAGCGTCGCGGCCAACCCCAACTGCGCCTCGAGGCAAGAGGCCGAACGCGTCGTCAACGAGGTGTTCGAGTCGTGCTGGCCCGACACGAGGCCGTTTGATGAGGTGCGCGGCATGAAAGCGCTCCTTTCATTTCCCTCCTCTGGCTTGCGGAGGCTGACCTCGTCTGTGCGCTTTCGCTCCAGATCTACTGAAGTATCTGGCGCCGCTCCTCGTGCTGTTGTATCGACACCCCTGTAACCCGCACTTTCGCACCCTTCCATCGCTTCCTCCCCTGGCTCGCGTCCTCGCGCGCGCGTCCGGGGAGGACCCGCTCGCTTCTCCCTGGCGACTCTGACTGACACGGAGCCCTTGACTGAAGACACGGGAGCAGAGAGTTGGTGTGACAACAGAGGATTGCAAATGCACGCCTGGCGAGTGGAAAATCCCCGACCGCCCTCCCTCCCTTTCCCTCAAGTCTCCTCCGTCCACATCCCCTCACCTCTTCCCCTCCACCACCTACTCCTCGCGCTTGCGCTTCTTCTTGTCCTTCTTGACCGCGTCCCCGACACTCCCCACGACGGCCCGCGCAGGGCCCTCCTCCGGCGCGACAAACGCCTGGGCCCGCTCGTCCTTGCGCCCGGCGACGACCTGCGCCTGCTTGGCCGCGCGGCGCGCCTCGTCGCGCTGTTGCTTCTCGCGCGGCTTGAGGAAGTACTCGCCTGACTCGAGCTGGAGGTCGATCTGTGCGGGCGGGGGCGGGGGACGGACCGGGGTGAGGCGGTCAGTCGAGGCTTCTTTGAGTGGGGAGGGGGGGGAAAGGACGCACCTTGCTCGGCATCTGAGCGGGCGGGAAAGGCGTGTAGGGCTTCTTCTCCTTCTTCTGCTTCTTCGCCGGGGGCTGGCCGCTCGCCTCCTGCGCCGGCGCCGCCCCCGGGACACCACCCTCCACAGGGACGGCGTTGGCCCCGCTCGCACCCTCCGCGCCCGCACCCGCACCGGAGCCCGACCCGCGCTTCTTCTCGCGCCGCCGGCGGAACTTGGGCAGGAAGCGGTCCCAGTTCTCGGTCGCGAGCTTGGGGTCCTTGGCGAGCTCGCGCTTGATCATCAACTCCTGCGGGGGGGGGGTTAGTTTCAGTCACCTCGCGTCAGTTCGGTTCTTTCTCCAACGACGACGACTCGCGGGCGAAAGAGGACAAGAGCGCACCTTGATGTGGTAGATCGGGTGCACGTTCTTCATGCAGTCGACAACAATCTTGCGCACCTCCTTGAGGCCCTTGTGCCCGCCCATGGCCGCGACCGTGTTGCCCTGCACGAGGACGTAACACTGCGTGAGGAGCTCGATGGCCTGTGGGCGGGATTGTCAGCGAGGGATCTCGGTAGCGCGAGGACGGAGCGCGTGAACGGCGCACCTTGAGCGTCGAGCCGCCCGGACCAAGGATGCGCTGTCGCCGCTTGACAAAGCGCTCGTTGTTGCGGATGATGTTGCCAATCTTGATAATGTCGCAGTCCATGCCGTCCTCGAGGATCTTGACCGCCTGCACGACAGAGAGTGAGCGGGGTCCTTTCTCTCCCCGGGCGAGTGGGGCGGGCGCACCTGGGGGAAGGGCACGCTGCGCGCGAGCAGCTTGATCAAGTCGCGTGCCTTGAGAATGATGTAGGGGTCGTAGGTCTTGCGAGTCGTCTTGACCGTCATGGAACCCTCGACGAGGTCAAGGACGGCCTCGATGCCCTGCGCGCGCACGCCGCATCATCAACCGTCAGGCCCCGGGAGAGCAGTCACATAAAGTACAAGAGGTGGGGGCATTGGCGACGCACGTGCTTCTTCAGCGCCGCCTCGACGTGACCCCAGATCTCGCGCAAGTACGTCTCGCGGTACTTGGCAAAGAGCTGCGCGTGCGGCGGGCAAAGGACAGGGTCAGCGCGCTCGCTCCAGCTCGAGACAGAGAGAGCAAGAGGCGCCACACGCACGGTCGCAAAGCTGCTCTCCTCGAGGAGCGCCCCCTTCATGTCCCCCTCCTGGAACGGCTCGATGGACCAGTGGTCGGTTCCCTCCACGTCCCATCTGCGCGCGCAACGCGGGTCGTCAGACACAGCGAGAAGAGACAAGCAGAGGAGTGGACTCACGGCTTGTCCTTGCGGTGCATCTGCTTCTTGCTCTTGGCCGCGCGCTCCTCGTCGAGCCGGGCCGCCTCCTCTGGGTTCTCCTGCGCGAGCTTCTGCCGCGCCTCCTCGGCAGCCTTCTTCTGCGCTGCGTTCTTGCGAGCCATGCTGTGTGTGCTCGGGTGGCAGGTGAGGTGACGAGGGCGTGGCGGTGAAGGCGACTCGAGGCCGTGCTCTCTCTCGACAGCGGCCGCCGGTCTCATCAGTTTGCGCTCGCGACCCTCTCAAGTGGCGATGCGAATGATCCGAGGCAGCCAATAGCAAGTGCACACAAAAGACAAGCACAACACACAAGCTGCTACGCTACCACACGTGGCCCTCCTTTGCCGCCCGCTTCTCCACCTGGTCCTGGTGCTTGCGGAGGAGCTCAAACTGCTCCGGGTGCTCGCTGTAGTACTCCTCGCAGTCGGCACACCGGATCCAGTAGGCCTGCGGGCGCTTGCCGTAGTCGAGGAGGAGCATCTCGGGCAGGACGTCGCCGAGCGCGACGAAACCGGCGGGAGGGAGGCAGTCCTCGCACAGCGCCGTCGGGCACGTCTGAGGGCGACAGTCTAGTCAGTTGATCGGATTGTACGAGGACGATGAGGGCGGCTACGAGAAGAAAGGCGCACCTGGCAGCGAAAGAGGAGCCCACCGGCGGCGGCCGTGTTGCGCTGGCAGACGGCGCACGTGTGCTGCGGGCAGTGCCACTTCCTGCAATTCGAGAGACTGGGTCAGCGTCGGCTTGAGAAGAGGCGCAGGAGACAAAGTCGGAGGAGGCGCACATGGCCCTCGCGAGCTCCTTGGCGCTCTGGCCGCCTGCGCACTCGCCGGCGTGGTACACCCTCGGGCACCCGGCGCACAGGTATACGTCCCCACCGTCCTTGCACGCGTGGCATGTCTCCTCGTGGTCGAACTTGCGCTGCTTGCGCTTCGGGCCCGCGAGCTGCTCGGCCGCCACAGTCGACGACGTGATGGTCGGGACCGCCTCCCACGAGTTGGACGACTGCGCGCGAGACGCAAGGGGCCGTCAGTCAAGCAGACTTCCCATGAGACTTGCAGCAGACCGCAACGCACAATCGAGTCCTTGGCGACGGAGTGGCCATCGATCATGACGACCCGCGCCTTGCTCTCGCGCTTGACGAGCTCCTCCCACTCTGCAAAAGGGTCGAGCGCAAGTCAGCCCAGTCCTGCGCGAGAAAACGTACAGATGACGCCACGTACCCTTGCGGATGTCGGCGTTGGACGCCGTGTAGAGCTTGCCCTGCCACTTGCGCGCCGAGATGGCCTCGCGCCCAGCGAGCAGCCTGCGCTCCTCCTCCTCCTCCTCGCGCTCGAGCCGCGCGCGCTCCTCCTCGCTGATAGCCTCGCCGAGCTCGCGCTTGATGCCCGCGTCCTTGTCCGAGTCGCGCTCGCGGCCGCGCTGGCACAGGTCCGAGAAGGAAGCGTTGCGGAACGACGTGAAGGCGTCCGTGCCGCCCTCGTTGCCCGAATCGCCCCACTGCGCTGCGAGCGCGCCGGTGCCCGCACGGAGGATCGAGACGAGCTCTGCAGGTGCGGGAAGCCATCGGTGTCAGCCCTTGCGAGGCGCACCGAGAGGCTGAGGGAAAGCGACCACGCACCGCCACGGGTCATGCGAGGCGCGTCGTCCTCGTTCTGCGTCGCCGCCTCGGCCGCGCCTTCCTCCTCGTCGACCCGCTCAGTCGCGTTGCGCATGCCACCCATGATCTTGAGCGACAGGTACAGCTTCTTGCGCAGGCGCGTCATGGCCTGCTCCTCGACCGAGCCCTGCGTCACGAGGCGGTAGACGTGCACCGTCTTGGTTTGCCCGATGCGGTGCGCGCGCGCGATGGCCTGGATGTCAACCTGCGGGTTGAAGTCCGAGTCATACATGACGACGGTCGTCGCGGCCGTGAGGTTGATGCCGAGACCACCGGCGCGCGTCGAGATGAGGTAGACCTCCAACGGCGAGTCGTCCTGCTGGAAGAGGCGGATGTCGAGCGCGCGGCGGGGGCGCGAGGTGCTGCCGTCGAGGCGAGCGTCTGTGGCGGCGAGCTTCGAGTCAACACGAGCGCAGTCCACTGCCAGTAGGGAAACCCACACGCACACTTGTACGAGCGGAGCCGAAGGTAGTCTTCGAGGATGTCAAGCATGCGCGTGAAGGTGCTGAAGATGAGCACGCGCTCGCCCTTGGGCAGCACGTCCTTGAGGATCTTGTCGAGCGCGATCAGCTTGGACGAGGCGGCGACGATGTGCTCGTCGACCGTGAGCTCGCCGTCGGGCTCCGAGTTGGGGAGCAGGTACGGGTGCGAGCAGCTGTGGGAGGCGACGACGCGCGCTGTCAGTTCGCCGTGCGCACGTCAAAGGCGCGAGTTGGAGACGAGGCGAGACTGACCACTTGCGCAGCTGCATCAGGAGCTGCATGAGCTTCTGGTACGCTCCGCCGTTCGGCCCGCCCTGCTTCTCCTCCTCGACCACCTTGCGCACCTGCGCCATCGCCTGCTCGTCCCCCTCGGCATCGTCCCCCTCGGCAACCGCCGCGCCGCTCTCGCGTGCCGCGAGCGCCTTCTCGAGGCGAGCGAGGCGCGCCACCGCCGGGCCCTTCTTCTTGCCCGTGGCTTCGGCCGCCTGCTGCCTCGCGAGCTCGAGCGACGCAGCGTCAAAGGAGCTCGAGTCGCCAAAGAGCTCGCCGAGGGTGCCGACGTCGGAGCGCGTGAGGAGGCGCTGGTACCAGAAGCGCTGGATCGGCGAGAGGGGGACGTAGACTGCGCGTGGGGGGGCGGTCGAGCGTCAGCGACGGGTAGGGGTGTCAGGAGACAGATGGGCCCAGACGTACGGGTGAGCTCCTCCCTCGGCGGCACGCTCAGCTCGCTCGACACGCCCTCCTTGGTGCGGCGAAGCATGATGACCTCGCCGAGGAGCTTCTGCGCCTTGTTGAGGAAGTCCGCGTCGTACAGGCCCGCCGAGAGGTTGAACGAGTCGCGGAAGATCTTGAGGGTGTTGGCCGGAAAGACGGCCGGGTAGAGGAAGTGCAAAAGCGCCCACAGCTCCTGCAAGTTGTTCTGGAGAGGCGTGCCGGTAAGAATGAGGCGCATGCGCGACTTGACACCCTGCAGAGCGATCGATGCCTGCGATTCGCTGTTCTTGATGCGGTGGCTGCAAGGTATGAACCGGCAGTCAGTCGAGTGAACAAGCGGCCGAAGCAAGCGAGCAAAGCTGACCCCTCGTCGAGAGCGACGACGCCCCACGTGCGCTGGTTCTTGAACCAGGTCGCCTCGGCCACGAATGCCTCGTACGTGGTCACGACGAGGTCGGGCTTTGTCTGGGCGCATTCGGACTTGAGGCGCTCGCGCTCGCTCGCAGGGCCGTGGAAGCGAAGCGCAGTCTGTGGAGGATGCGACGTCAGCTATCGCACCGGCCAGCGACCGGGACGAATGTGCACAGACGTACGAACTCGGGCAGCCACCGCGAGATTTCTGTCATCCACGAGCCAAGGACCGAGAGCGGGCAGACGAGGAGGTGCGGA
Organism: Rhodotorula diobovata; assembly: GCA_006352295.1. Classification (NCBI taxonomy): domain Eukaryota; kingdom Fungi; phylum Basidiomycota; class Microbotryomycetes; order Sporidiobolales; family Sporidiobolaceae; genus Rhodotorula; species Rhodotorula diobovata. Next base: position 2,878 of record SOZI01000175.1, on the reverse strand, counting down.
CCCTTGTGGCCGTGCTTCTCGGCGAGGTAGGCGATGAGGCTGAGGGTCTGGAGCGTCTTGCCGAGACCCATCTCGTCGGCCAAGATGCAGTTACCGCCGTTCTCGGCGACGAAGGCGAGCCAAGACAGGCCCTTGAGCTGGTAGTCCTTGAGGACGGGGGTGCCGCCTGCGACGCCTGCGGGCTGCGGAACGGCGCGGTACGGCTGCACGACGGTGTGCGGGGCGGATGCCTGCGAAGATGCGAGGAGCTTCGAGACGTAGTTGGGCGAGTCGGACGGGAGGACAGCGAGGAAGGTGGCGGCATTGGCCAAGCTGCGCCGCACGTCGTCGTGGAAGCTCGTCAGCGAGATCGTGCGCAGTAGTCCCATGAGGAAAGAAGACATACATGAGGGCGTTGCGCCTCCTTTCTGCCTCGTCCGGGCGCGTGAAGAACCACTGGCTCCCCACCTCGACCTCGTCGACCGGCGCCTTCTGCTTGCCCTTGCCCTTGTGGGCCGCTTTGGAAGCCGTGCTGGGCTTGCTCGTGGCGGGTGCGGGTGCGGGGGTAGGGAGCTCGAAGTTGTCGTCGTAGTTGTGCTTGACCTTGGCCCTCTTTCCCCTGCCGAGCTCGGGTGGGCTCGTCGCACTTGGGGCGCTCGCTACACTGTTGCTCGTGCTCGCGTCGAGTGGCGTGGCGGTTCCAGAGCCCGGGCCAGGGCTCCCAGCCGGAGTCGGGCCGTTCGAGTCGAGCGAGAGGTCGGCGGCAAGATGGGCAGGCAAGGACCCGACCGAGTCAGTGCGCTCGAGGTCGAGGCGCCTCTTGAGCGGCTGCGCGGGGTCCATGGCGAACTGTGTACGTGTAGCTTGACTGCCTCGAGGCCCAAGAGCTGAGCGGGCGAGGCGACAGAGGGAGAGCCCGGGTTTCGCGGCTTTCTCATCTCATCTCATCTCATCGTTTGAAGACGCGTCGCGCGACTCACAGTCTCCCGCACCTCGTTCGCTACGTGAGGCCGGCTATGTCGCCTTGCGCTGACTCTCTACGCGCCCCTCTCACCTAAAAGCCAAAAGCGACGCGCAAGCATTGCCGTGAGCTGACGTCGCCGCAAGGCTCTTTCGCCGTGATCAAGTATAGCCACGGTCTCTTGGGCCATTCTAGTAGCAGCGTGCCCTTTCCCGCAACTCGCGCAGATGTCCGCGAGCGAGCGGGAGGCACAGCGGATAGGCCGCGTCGACTGCCGTACTCGACCTGTGTAGCTACGCGCGAAGCCTCGCCTTGCGGCATAGCGCGAGAGAGAGAACGATAGTAAGGCGTGACGAATACAGCAACAGGGTGCGAAGTAGAGAAGACCAGTCGGCCGGGCACGAGACAGTCCTGCGCAAGGGCAAAGAGGTCAGTGTCGAACCTCAAAGCGCAAGGCGGGGCCCGAGCTACGCACCTGCTGCTAGAGCCTCTTCATCTGCTTCTGCGCGTCCTTCATCTTGCCCTTGACACGGTCGGTTCCGGCGTCGAGTTGGTCGAGAACGTCCTCTTGCAGCGCAAGCTCGGCGTTGATCATCTCGCCGAGGTGCCGTTGCCGCCGCAGCGCCGCCGTGAGCGCCTCGAGCTTCGAGTCCTGCTCGTCCATGTACTGCTGCTGGAGCTGCATGATGCCGCCATTGTCGAGAGGGCGCGTCTCGGGCGTTTCGAGGGAGGCTGCCGCGGCGGCGCCCAGGACTCGTGCAGGCGCCCTTCCAGCGCTCGCCTCGCCGAGGAGAGCCTGTCGTGCCGCCGTCGGCGGCTCGTCGCCGCCTCCCTGTGCCGCACCGTTTGCGCTCGCGCGACCTGCGCCTGCCCGCGGTCCGCTGCCCGCCTTGCGTCCCAGCTCCTCAACCTCACCCTGCAGCCGCTGCACGAGCGCACTCCGTCGCTGTAGCTCGCCGTCCGTTATGCCATCCTTGGCGAGCACCTGCAAGCCCCTCGCGAGGTCCCCAATGCGTCGCACGAGGTCCACCAGCGCGGTCTTTGCCTCCTTGGCCGTCGCGTGCGCGCTCGACGAGCTAGCGAGCAGCTGCGCGTCGCGCCGGTCGAGCGTTGTTCGCAGTGTCCGCGCTGAACCCTCGACAGCGGCGTGCTCGGCCGTCCATGCCGTCGCGGTCCAGTCCCTGCTCCCTGCGTCTGGCCCTCCCGCCCCCGCTCCAGCCGGGTTCCCCTCGGGCGGCGCAGCGAGAAAGTCCTTGAACGCGCGGCTGCTGCGCCACCGCGGGTCTCGGTCTGCGAGGATCGCCCTCAGCCAGCGCTCGAGTCCCACGCGGCGCTCGTCGAGCTGGGCGTCCGTGAGGTCGCGGGCGGCGGCGAGTGGGGCGAGGAACCAGCTGCCTGGGTGTTTGGGCGGGAGGTCGGCTGGAGGGGGTGCTCCACAGGATGCTGCGAGCTCATGGTGGAGGGCGGCGAACGCAGAGTAGCGCTGCTGGATCGAGTAGGTCCGGGTGGGGAGCGAGACGGCCACGGTGTAGGCGACGTGAGGGTCGGGTTTGGCCGTCAGCCTCGTGTACGAGGGCACAGAGACCGACTGGATAGGGTCGCTGGTCGCAGCCTTGGCCGCCGCGAACGACATGGTGCGGCGAGGATGGAGAGAGAGAGAGAGAGAGAGGTCTTGTTTCAAGTCACTCCGGGCGTGCTCGCCCATGCGGACCGGGTTC
>SOZI01000174.1:0-38429 GCA_006352295.1 Rhodotorula diobovata | reverse complement strand
CGACCAGCAGGTGTGTAGCAAGGGGCCTCCCAGGAGGCGAGGCAGGAGTGGGGAGAGACAGAGGGACCGCACTCCTCGCATCCACTCTCCCTCGGGTCGGCGACAAGGCCCTTCCTCGCTCGCACTGTCACACGCTTTCGCACGGTTGATGCGTACAGCGAGTACAGTGTTGACTACGACGAGAGACACGAAACACAAGCGATGCAACCCCTCCGACGACAGGCTCAGCGCGTCTCGAGCAAGTTGCGCTCGGCGACCTGCCTCAACGCCTCGCACATCTCCTGCACGCCGTCCGTGTCCTCCTCCTCCCACAGCTTCTCGACACGCTCCTTGGCCCAGTCGAGGGTCCTCGCGACGGCGGCGAAGCGGGCCTGGCTCGCCGCTTGGCCCCGAGCGCGCATGGGCGGCGAAAAGGCCGCCAGCGACGAGTGCTCCTTGCGCGTCAAGGCGACGCCGGCCTCGGTGCAGCGGGCCTCGAGTGTCGCAAAGCTCTCTACGGTGATGAGGCAGTGGACCTCGAGGTGGAGCCTGAGCCCGTTGGGGAGGGCGAGGTCCTTGGGCAGGAGCTCGCCGCAGTCGACGACTCTGCCCGTTCGCGAGGTGTCGATGCAGATCTCGAGCGATGTGAGGGGCGCGAGGCTGACGCGGGTCAGGAGATGGCCACCGTGAGCTGGAACGGCGATGCGAAGGCGGCGCAACGAAGGGAGCGAGACGACCTCCTCGTCCTCGCGGTGAGCGTCGATGCGCGCGTGCCCCGGGACGGTAATGTCCAGCGCTTCGAGGTCAGGGGCGATGCGCGAAACGAAGGCGAACACCGCGACGTCTGCGGTCTTGACGGCGAACGACCGCAGCGCGGCAAGGCGGACGGAGTTCTTCCAAGCGGGCGCGTCCAGGGCAGACGCAAAGCTCTGTACCGCGTCCTCGTCCGCGATCTCCAGCTCCTCAAGACGGCTCATTGACGAGAGGAGCTCGACCATGCCTCGCCCGTTCGGCTCGAATACGCACCTGTCTGTGTGCAGGACGAGGCGGCGGACCATGTCGAGGTCCGCGAACGACTCGATATCGCCTCTGATGCTGACGTCTCGGTAGCCATAGGACCAGATGCCCACAACCTCGACATCAGTGACGCGCCCGGCGAAGTCCTTGAACGCCTGCCTGGCGAACTCGCAACGGGCGACGACGTCCGGGACTTGCAGCCCGTTCGTGTCGCAATCGTCCTCGGCAACGGACGAGAGGAGGTCCTGCAGAAACGTGATGCGTCTCAGACTGGGTAAGTCCTCGAGGGCGAGCGCGGCGGCTGCGAACGACTTGGCGTCCGCGCCGCGCAGGTCGAGCGACGTGATGCCAGCGAGGAGGGCGGGCTCGAGGGCGCGGAACTCGAAGATGGGCTTGGCGAGCTGCTTGGCCTTGACCGTCTGTGCGTGTTAGGGCGTGTCATCGGGTCAGTGTTGCGTTCGTCGAGCAAGATAGAGGGAAGAGACGGGCGAGCGCACCTGGCAGAGGAAGAGGAGCGCGAGTTGGCGCAGAGCCTTGTTGACGAGCGAGAGGGCGCTGACGCCGTGGCCGTACCAGCAGCTCCACTTGCCGTTGGGCAGCATGGCGCGCCCGCTGCCAGCATGCGTCGAGGTCGAGGGGGGAGGCTCGTCGGCAAGGGGCACTCCACTCTCGCGGACTGCCTCGTCCTGCGCGGCGACGAGCGTGACGACCCGCTGGAGGACCTCCTTGGGGACATCTATGAGGCTCATGCGGGGGAGCTTCTGCTGCTCTGGGCTCGACATGGCGACGAGGGGAGGGGGAGCTTGGGGGTGCGAGTCACCTGATGAGGAGGGGGGCTGTGGGAGGGCGGCAGAGGGCGTGCGGCGGGTGTGCGAAGGTGGCGAGAAGTCGCAGAGAGCTCTCTTTACACGCTCCAAAGTGCAGCAAGTGGCCGACAGCGAGAGTCGAGGGGAAAGAAGGGGAGCGAGAGCCGAGGAGGCGCGTGCGTCCCTTTCTCCTCCTCCTCCGAGTCGGCGTCCCTTTCCTCGAGCAGTCTCTCTCTGCCAGTCTGCTCGCCTGCTCGAGCTTTCCACGAGACAATGACATTGCACACACGATCCGAGGCTCGCGCAGTCAAGCGACTGTGGCGCGAGCAACATTCGTCACCAGAGAGCTAGCTACAGAGTCACATCGTTGCAGCGCACACGCAACAGGCAGTACAGACGAGGGACGACGACTCGCGCGACCCTCAGCGCTTGCCCGCCTCTTTCTGCAGCAGCGCGACACCCAGGCGGGTCAGCACCATTTCGCGAGAAGCCGACGAGCGGGATAGACAAGAGGACGAACGTCGAGGATGAACTGCGTGAGCGACCGCAGCGCAGCGCTCATCTCCTCGCCCGAGGGGCGGATCTGGCTCGGCGGGAGGAGGAAGCCTGCGTGTGCCGCCCGTCGCCAAGGTCAGTCGTCTCCGCGCGGGTCAGCAGGCAGCGCAGCCGAGGGACGCACCAAAGATGCCTCCGTCGCGCAGCTCGGCGCCAAACGACCAGCGGATCTTGGCGCTCGCGTCTGTTTGTGCGCGCGAGCAGTCAGCACCAAGCTGTCAACGCGAGAGAGAGAGAGAGAGAGAAAGGTCGAAAGCACGACGCGCGCGACGCACACGTCCAGTCGAGGCTCATACCCGGACTCGTCAAGCTGATCTCGCACACGCTGCCCGTCTCGAATTGCCGGCCGTGGACGCCCCGGAGCGCCTTTGCCGCCTGGAGGACCGCCTCGTAGTGGTTCTCCTCGTCGGCCGTCTTGACGTTGCACGAGAACGAGTAGGGGAAGAGCACTGCGAGGCGGGAGCTCGTGTCGGTCAGGCATTGCGCGCGCGAAAGAAGGAGAGAGCGTGACGCACGCATCTGCCCGAACGAGTGCACGTCGAAGAACGCATCGACACCGTTGCGCGCGTCGACGAGGTAGTCCCTCAGCGCCTGCAGCTCGACCGACTCGAACGGCTCGCGGCCCGGGTAGCTGTCGCTGCAGGGGTTGGGGCGCGCGCCGCGCTGGAACTCGTAGCCCCAGTTGCGGTTGAGGTCGATGCCGAAGCACGCTTTGGGGGGCTTGTCCGACGACGACGAGGAGGAGGAGGAGGGGGAGGAGGGGGAGCCGACGGGTTGGCGAGACTTGCGCCAGAGACGGTCCGTGTCCCACGAGTAGACGTAGCCGTCGGGCTGTGAAGGTCGCCAGGGGGTTGCCAGTGTCAGCCGCGCAAGAGGAGTGACCACTAGCGAGAGAGAGGGAGGGAGAAGAGCGTACGTTGACGACAGGCACAAAGGTGAACTCGACGCTGTTGAGCAGCTTGTGATGCGTCGTCTTGCCCTTGTCGTTGGGCGCGACGAGGTCGTGCACGAGGTAGATGAGGGTCGACGCTGCGATCCATTCGCGAGCGTGCTGCGTCCCCGCGATGACAAAGCCGAGTTTGCGCCCTCGCTTGTGCCTGTGACGCTTGGACGACGACGACGAGACGACGAACGGCAGAGGCCCGTCGCTCACGTCCTCGTCCCCGTCCTCGTCCTCCGACTCCTCATCGTCGTCCTGCCCTGCGACCGTCGACCCCTCGTGCGCCGGCGCAGTCTGGTTCGTCACCTTGACCGCCCAGATGTCCCTCCCTTGGCTCGACTTGCCGAGGCTGACGACCTTGACCCACTCGGGGTGGGCCTCCTCGAGCGAGGCGAGGATGTCGCGGATGCCGTCGTACGGGTGGTACGTGTCGTGGATGGCACCGGTGCTGAGGGTCTCAAGCGGAGCCGCCGAGAGGTTGGCGAGGACTGCGGCGGAGAGGGCGCGCGCGTACGAGGTCGAGCCGGAGGGGGAGGAGAGGTGGTCGGCGAGGGCAGAGGGGGGCAAGCCTTGCGCCGCGTCGGGCTCGACGCGGGCGACGAGGCGCGAGACTGAGTCGTCTTGTGCGAGGTCGTCGTCGAAGCGCACGACGGCCTCCCAATGCGGGTCCCTCGCCCCCACCGTTGAGCGCCTCCCAGCGAACCAGACGTCGAGGTCGTCGTCGTCGAAGAGTTGGGTCGCGCGCTGGAACGCGGCCCTGTCCTGCCACGTGAACGAGACGAGTGCGCCTGGGCTTGAGTGGGCTCGTTGCGGTGGGCCGAAAGCGAGTTGAGCGGGAACTGGCGGAGGCGGGGACTGGGAGGGGTCGGCGACGACTGCCCGGGCAGAGGTGGCCAAGGCGAGGAGGATCGAGAGCATGCTCTGTCAGGCTGCACGGGGCCTTGTCTCGACCACAAGGAGCTGGCGCAGGCAACTCGGGAGGGAGGGGCCAACCCGCGTGTCGACGTCGTCAGCGGCAACCATGCCATCCTCGCTCGTCAACCTGTTGCACTCTCTGGCCCCGCCATCCAGGCACTCTCTGCTGTGGGATACACCTCTACTCGCACTCCCCCCCCTCCTCCCCCTCCTCCCCCTTCTTTGATGCCGTCGCTCCCCTCGACGCTCCCCCTGCCCCAGGGCAAGGGCAAGGGCGTCACCACCTACTTTGAGAACAAGATCTCGGCAGCAGAGCACCTCATCAACGCAAAGACCCAGAACCTCCGCCGCCTCGAGGCTCAGCGCAACGCCCTCAACGCCCGCGTCCGCCTCCTCCGCGAAGAGCTCCAGCTCTTGCAGGAACCGGGCAGCTACGTCGGCGAGGTCGTCAAGGTCATGGGCCAGAAGAAGGTCCTCGTCAAGGTCCAGCCAGAGGGCAAATACGGTGCGCCTCCCCCTCACTTCCTCCTCTCTCTCTCTCGGCCCTTGATCTCACTCACCCCCGACCGCACACAGTCGTCGACTTTGCCAGCAACATCAACATCAGCCAGCTCACGCCCAACCTCCGCGTCGCCCTCCGCTCCGACTCTTGTGCGCACCTCTGTCCCTCCGGCTCGCTCCCTCGCACCACCGTGCTGACCTCGACCACGTCTCCGCAGACCAGCTCCACTCGATCCTGCCGACCAAGCAAGACCCGCTCGTCGCGCTCATGATGGTCGAAAAGGTGCCCGACTCGACGTACGAGATGGTCGGCGGCCTCGACCAGCAGATCAAGGAGATCAAGGAGGTCATCGAGCTCCCCGTCCGGCACCCCGAGCTCTTCGACGCCCTCGGCATCGCCCAGCCCAAGGGCGTCCTCCTGTATGGGCCCCCCGGAACGGGCAAGACGCTCCTCGCGCGCGCCGTCGCGCACCACACCGACTGCCGCTTCATCCGCGTCAGCGGGTCAGAGCTCGTGCAGAAGTACATTGGCGAGGGCAGTCGCATGGTGCGCGAGCTGTTCGTCATGGCGCGCGAGCACGCCCCGTCCATCATCTTCATGGACGAGATCGACTCGATCGGGTCGAGCCGTGGTGGCGGCGGCGGCGGCGGGGGCGACTCGGAGGTGCAGCGCACCATGCTCGAGTTGCTCAACCAGCTCGACGGGTTCGAGGCGACCAAGAACATCAAGGTCATCATGGCGACCAACCGGATCGACATCCTCGACCCGGCCCTGCTCCGCCCCGGTCGGATAGACCGCAAGATCGAGTTCCCTCCCCCCGGGTGCGCCTCTCTTCGCCCCGCTCCCCCCACAACAGTCACTGACGCTCGCACGTCCACCCACAGGCCCGAAGCGCGCGTCTCGATCCTGCGCATCCACTCGCGCAAGATGTCGCTCCAGCGCGGCATCAACCTGCGGTCGCTCGCCGAGAAGATGGGCAACTGCTCGGGCGCCGAGGTGCGGGGCATCTGCACCGAGGCGGGCATGTACGCACTGCGCGAGCGCAGGCAGCACGTCACGCAGGAGGACTTTGAGCTCGCCGTTGCCAAGGTGTTGCGCAAGGCGGGCGAGGGGAGCATGTCGTCGACCAAGCTGTTCAACTAGTCGTCGCCCTCGTCCTCGACCTTTCCTGCTTCCCTGCAACGACGCCGCAATGCTTCTTGTAGCTCGTTGCGACCGGCAGAGCACAGAGAAAGACGGACTGATGGTTGCAACACGGCGGCGACAGACAGCAGCGAGACGGACTTCTTCCCAGAGTACACAGCAATCTCAACGACGCCCTCACTTGCCCTTGCCCGCGAGCCCCAGCAGCGCCTGCACGCCCGACTCGTGGTGAGCCTTCGCTGGTCACGGGTCCGGAGAAGCAAGAGAGAGAAAGAGAGAGAGAAGGAAAGCAGCAAGCGCACCTTTGCGTCGCGCGCCGTGCCCGTCTCGTCCGCCACGCCCCTCAGCCTCTCGACCGTCGCGTCCTCTGCTCCCCTCCCGCCAGCGCCACCGGCGACGGCAGCCGGCGCGGCCTTTGCCGCCGCCGCCCAGTTGACGAACTCGCTGCGGCTTGCCGCCCAGGGGGCGACGCTCTCGCTCCCTGCTCCGGATGCGGGCGCGGAGGAGAAGGGAGGGGGCGCGGGCGTCGAGAGGAGTTCGGTGAGGCGGGATTGGAGCGCGGTGAGCTGCGTGGAGAGGAGGTGGGCGGTCGAGGAAGGTGGGGACGATGGGTCGAGTTTGCCTGCGCGCCGAGGAGGGTCACAAAGTCAGCGACGCGGTTTCTCGATCGTGCCCTTTTCATGCCACGGATCACAGCTGTGCGACCGGCGAGAACTCGAGAGCGGACGAGCGGCAGACAGGAACGCACCCGGCGGCTTGAGGTACCCCACCAGCTCTGCCGTCTCCCTCGCGCGGGCGACCTTGGCCTGGAGGAACAGCTCCGCGGCGGCGAGTTCGCGCTCGGCTTGCAGCTCGGCCTCGTACGCTGCGAGCTCGGCCTCGTACGCGTCGAGGGCGGGCTGGTCGGCGTTGCGGAGAGAGGGGTCGAGGTGCTCCTGAGGCGTGCGGGGGATGCGTCAGTGAGTGGGCCGGGAGAGGAGGGGGTACAGAGTTCACGCACGTGGTGTGGGAGGGCAAGGTAAGGGAGGAGCTCGTCCTTGAAAGTGAACGTGTTGCGCAAGACGTAGATCTCAAACAGGTCAAACTGGGTGTCGATGGCGTCCTCTAGCAGCGTCTCGAGGCGGTACACGCCCTGTTTGTTGTACACGTGCCTTCATGTCAGTCTGCCGTATGCGGCCGAGCGCCATAGAGAGGAGGGGGAAAAGAAGAGACTCACGCGCTGCACCTCGTCCTCGTTGAACCCTTCAACACCCTCCTCGACCAGCTTCTGCAGGCTCTGCTCGACCTTGGCCGTCGCCGTGTACATGGTGCGGTTGGCGAGGTCCATCCCGCCCTTTGCGAACGTCTCTGGCGCGAAGCGGAAGTGCTCGGCGAGCGCGTCCGACTTGAGGCGTTTGATGAGGGCTGGGTCGACCGGGGTGGTGTGCGGGCCTGCCGAGGGGGCGCGGGGGGCCACAGAGGGGCGAGGAGCCATATTGAAGGAGCGGACCGTGCAGCTGGCGGGGTATGGAGGAAGGGAAGGCAGGAGCGAGTCGATCAACACCGGACTTGGACGCGCGCGTCTCATTGCGAAGGGCGGGCGAGCGCTCGACGCTCTCGACATCTCGCACGAACAAGCTAAGATGCGCACGGGTACGATTACAACAACACGCCCGCGACAGAGCAACCCGACCCATCAGTCCGCCACCTCGTCAATGTCGTTCTCGGCGTCGTCTCCCGCCCTCGTCCAGGTCTGCACGTCGTCAATCAAGCCCTCCTCCTCCTGCATGGCCTGTGCCTCTCTCTCGTCGACCTCCTCCGGTCCATCGACGTCCATCGCCGCTGCGGCAGCCGCGACCCGCTCAGCCTCGGCCTCCTTGGCCGCGGCCGTCGCCGAGGCTTCGTCGCCGAGGTGGGACCGCACGAGCTGGAGGATGTGCTCCTGCTCTGGCTCGCTGAACCGAGCGACAATTTCCTCGATGCACTGCAATTCGACGCGTCAGCGAGAGCACGACGCTCGAGAGAAGAGTAAGAGCTGGACGCACGACGTGCAGCTCGACGAGGCTCGTCGGCGCGAGGTTGACAATCTGGAGGCGCTCTGCCTTTGTGAGGTCGAGCTGCTCGAGCTCGTCGAGGAGCGTCGAGACGGCGTCGCCCGTCTGCCTCCGCGTCGGGTGCACGGCGTCCTCGAGGTACCGCAGGGCCTGCAGGTCGAGAGAGCGAGAGAGGGACGAGGGGTCAGCGCGCGCGGGAGAGCGGAGTGAGGGGGCGACCGCGCGCACCTCAAAGGTGACGGTGTGGAGGTCCTGAGGCTGGATGCGCTCAATCTCGTCGCGCGTGCCAAACTCTTCGGCGCGGGGGCCGTTCTTGCGCGCCTGCTGGAGTGCCTTGATGCGGGACTGGCGGTCGTCGCGCTGCTGGCGGAGGACGGCGAGGACCTCGTAGTTGCAGAGGAAGCCTGCTCGTTCGTTGAGCGTCTGTTGCGCGTGAGTACGAGAGGTTGAGCGTCGAGGCGAGATGAGCGAGGAGAGGGGAGGAGGGGAGCAAGGGGAGCTCGAGGGAGTCGGGACGAAGGCGGGTGTGAGGGGGAAGGGTGCACACCTCCATGGCCTCGATCTACTCGCCCACAGACGACCTCTGGACCGCGGGCACTGGACAAGGAGGAGGACACCCGGTTGCGGCCTCGTCCTCGGGGTCGTGCGCCTCCCCTCAAGTCCTGCCTGCACTCCCCCTCGACTCTCTCTCTCTCTCTCGCGCCGCTCTGCTCCATCTACGCTAACCTGTGCTCTGCTCGACTCTTGACGTGACCTGGACCCACCCGCCCTGCTCAGCCTACCATGGTGCGTCCCCTCTCTTCCCCCTCCCTCTCCCCTCCTCTTCCTCGGCCCGTCATCACCCCCACCTCGCTCTCATCTCTCGCTTCCACCAACGACTCACCACGAGCACACGCTGACCCAGTCTCTACTCACAGAGCAACACCCTCCGCCCCTACCTCAACGCCGTCCGCAGCACCCTCACCGCTGCCCTCACCCTCGAACCCTTCCCCTCCCAGGTCGTCGAGCGACACAACGTTCCCGAGGTAGAGGCTCAGTGCGTCACTCGTGCTACATACCACGAGGACTCTCAACTGAACGCACTGCTCCCCTCACAGGTCCACCCCCGAGGTCCTCCTCACCCCGCTCGTCATTGCGCGCAACGCCTCGGAGCAAGTCCTCATCGAGCCGTCGATCAACTCTGTCCGCCTCTCGATCAAGATCAAGCAGGCCGACGAGATTGAGCGCATCCTCGCGCACAAGTTCACCCGGTTCCTCATGATGCGCGCCGAGGCGTTCGTCATCCTGCGAAGGGTCCCCGTCCAGGGCTACGACATTTCGTTCCTCATCACCAACCGCAACGTCGAAGACATGTACAAGCACAAGCTCGTCGACTTTATCATCGAGTGCGTCGCTCTTCGCTCCCCGTGTCTTCTTGAGCGCCCAGTGCGGGGAGACGCTGACCCTCTGTACCGTTGTCTCGAACAGGTTCATGGAGGGTGGGCTCACTCGTCTCTGTCTCCTCGTCAGGGCACACTTACTCACCTCGTTCACGCACGCGCGCAGTCGTCGACAAGGAGATCTCGGAGGCCAAGCTCTCGATGAACGCACGAGCACGCATCGTCGCCGAGTCGTACCTGTCCACCGTGCGCCCGTTTCCTCTCTCCCCTGCGCTCCGAGCGAGTCGACAGCAGACTGACGACACACTGCCACGGCCGCAGTTCGCATGATTCCCCTCTCGCCTCTCTGTCCCTCCCCTCCCTCCCGTCGTTGTGCCCACTCCCCCTCTCGCGCGGCTGGTGACGCGCCCCCGCCCAGCCGCGACCCCCTTGTAGACCCTCTCCGGCGCTCTGCGAAGCGCGCGCGAAATACCAGCAGCAGTGCCTTCCCATCGGTCGCGCCAACCGAGCGGAGCCAGCATGCTTCCCACATCCGGCCACCCCATCTCTCTCGAGGTACACGCGAGGGGGACGTGATGCTAAATGAGGTGTGTTTGCATGTTGGCGGGGCAGCGCAAGGTGACTAACGCTTGACCCAGGTGGGCATCTTGCGAGCCTTGACGCGGCCGGTCTTCTTGCGCTCGACGACGCGCGGATCCCGCTCGATGAGCTTGGCTGGGGGGCGGGGGCAGGGGTTGTGTCGGGGGTCAGCACGTCTTCGGACGCTGGGAAGAGAGCATTCCAAATAGGGAGACGACACGCACCGCGCTTGAGGACGTCCCTCCAGCTAACCTGCACCTCGTCCCTCCTGCCCGCCTCGACCTCTGCGCGCTCCCACTCGGCCAGGGCGCGCGCCAACCCCATGGCGACCGCGTCGGCCTGGGCGGCCTGTCCTCCGCCCTTGACGATCGCAAAGACGTTGAAGGCGCCGAGGGACGACGTGAGCGACAGGGGGCGGACGACGGCTTCGCGGTGGGGCAGCTGCGAGAAGTACGAGGGGAGCGGGAGCGTGTTGACGAGGACGCGACCGAGCGGGGCCTCGTCCTCCGCCTCCGGAGCCTCCGCAGAGGAAGAAGAAGGAGGAGCGGCAGCAGCGGTGGGGACGATCCACACGCGCGCGCCGCTCTCCTTGCGCCTCCCGACGGCGAGCACGCGCTGCTGGGCGTCCTGCGCCCCGAGGCGGCGCGCCTGTCCCGCGACGCGCTCGACCGCAACACCCGTCGACGACAAGGCCGCGGGCTGCTGGAACCGCGCGAGGAGCTGCTCGAGCTGGGCGGCGAGGCCGTGTGCGGGCTCGCCGCGCGCCGAGTCCGGGTCGGCGAGGCCCCGGCGGGTCGCGAGCGCGACGGGGTCGACGACGAGGGCCGGGGCGGCGCTCGAGGGCTCGACGGCGCTGTCGAGCGCGAGTGAGTCGGCGACGCGGGCGTAGGGGACGAGGCCTTCGAGGTGGGCGAGGGTGGCCGTCAGGCGCTTGTACTGGCTCGACTTGAGCTGGGCGCCCGTGCGCAGGTAGGCGGCCATGTCCTTTGCCGGTTTCCAGCGACGCTGCCTCGGGTGGGGCAGGACGGCGGCGAACTCTGCGTCGTGGGCGATCGACTGCGAGATGGAGCGCAGGAGGCCCTGGCGAAACAGGTGGGCGCGCGACTGGGTCACGGCGTGGTCGAGTTGGGCCAGGGTCTGGGTGAGGGAAGGGCGGGCAGTGTACCACTCCTGCGAGGGGGGCTTGGCGGTCGGTCGCACGGGGCCCGAGGGGGACGACTGGACGGGGAAGAACTGGCGCGATGGCGAGGCCGACGACGACACGGCCGTCGACGCGGCGCGGGCGGCAGCTGGGGCCGTGGTGGTGGCTGCTGCTCGCAGTGGCCGTGCTGCGGCTCTTGGAAAGGCGGCCATGGCTGGGCGTCGATGGAGGAAAGGGGGGAGCGCGAGGGTGCCGACCGTGGCTCGTCCTGCCGATTTGGCCCTCGACTGCCCACACTCCCTCCCTCTTGCTTCAAGCGCTTCACTCGCCGGCGGTCGAGTGCGTAGCGCAGCTGCCCTATGCGCTTGATTGCGAGGGAGTACGCGCGCGTCCGTCCGCCGCTGATGCTCTGCTCGCACCGTGCTCACCCCTCGAGTTCCCCCGCTCCGCTGCTTGACCCGGAACCCCACTCCGCCAACCGCAATCGCGAGGACATGCTCGAAGCGCTTCTTGAGGGGACGAGTGTCAGAGCTGGGGCACGCGAAGGGGCGCACCATAAGCGGAGGCTGAGGAGGGGGACGAGGCCGACGCAGCGCACTGCAGCCGATGCTGGACTATAACTCGCGCGCTGCACGCTGTACGCGCCCTAGACGGTCAAAGGGCGAATGTATGACCACGACAAGGTGCCGACTGGCGCGTCGAGGCGCAGAATATGCGAGCATCGTCAGCCTCGAGGCCTTGCGTCTTGCCACAGTTGGCCGCTTCCTCCAGCTCTCTCTGCTTCGTAACCCTTCTATCCATGCTCATGCTTTGCGGTTCTCCGTTGTTCCCGAGCCGGCGCTGCCGCGTCCGTGGTTCGGTCTCGTGCGGCGACTGTTCGGGGGCGCCCTCTCGCTCTGACCCTCCCTCGCCTCGCCGACCTCCTCGATCTCACGCCCGTCAGTCTTCACGTCCTGCGCCAGGTTTTGTCAGCATCGACCACGTGTGTGCGCGTGCTGCGCTCGACACTCACTCTGCCCTCCCTCTGCCGCCACCCGCTTCCTCAACGCTGTCGACGCTGGCCCGAGGCGCTGTAGCTTGCGGCCCAGAGGCTCATTCGGGCAAATCTCGCGGGTGGCACTCGTCTGACTGTTGGTCTGCACATTGCGTCAAAGAAGGGCTTGGCTTCTGTACGCACTCGTGCGCGACGGAGAGCGAAAGGAGAGCAGCGCCCGCGCGGCGCAGGTTGACCGGTGGCCACGATGAGGGCTAGATGGCTCGCTGCACGTCGTCTGTTCGGCTTGTCCTGCGCTTCCCCTCGCTGTGGCTGTGGACTGTGGAGAGGAAGGGAGCAAAAGCAGTGGCCAGAGTCGACAGTCGGAGGCGAAAAAAGGACCAAGCCCTCGCCGGCCCTCGACTCTGGGGGCCTGGACCTGGCCGGCGGGTGGGCCTCGACCGCGGGTGGAGAGGAGTGTGTTCTCCTCGACAGCACTGGGCCCTCCCCGTCCCCCCTCGAAGACCCCGACACCGACGCGGCATTCTCAGTCAATGCCCCGTTCTCTCTCGCCTCTCTCCACCACCCACTGCTGCTCTGCTGCCCGCGCGCGCGCAAGCTGAGCCGACGTCGCCTCGTCGCCTCAAGATCTCGTCTCGTCCCCCGCTCGTCGCCTTCGCTCAGTGCCGACGGCGTCCTTGATCGAGTGTGTCGAGGGCTGCACTGTCAGGCGCCACCTGTCCCTCCCTCTTGTCCTCGCCCAGCGACCGATCACCTCGCGGCCGTCGCCCACCTCTCTCGCCTGCCTGTCCCGTCCCGCTGTCAAGGCCGTCGACGCTCGCTCGCTCGACCCCTCCCTCGTACACGGGCGCACCAACCAGCCGCCACTCCCTTGACGACCCTCAAGAAGTACTACGAGCGTGACCGTTCGCCTGACCAACTCCCACGACCCGAGGTGCGCTCGCTCACTCACTCGGGCAATGTCAAGTGGGCACGGGACGGTCGCGCTGACCCTTTTGCCGTCTGGGGCCCGATTGCAGCAGGACCATCTGCAAAGCTGGTCATGAGTGGACAGTACCCGGCTCGGCACGAGCACGAGCACGAGCACGCGCACGAGTGCGATCCAGCTCTTCCTTTCCCTCCCCCCTCGGCCGCCGCCGCCGCCGCCGCATCGTACGACCAGCAGCACCTCCCTGCGTTCGTCCACCGCGACTCGGGCTACTCGGGCGCACCTGCCGACGTCGACCACATGCGGCAGCCGCTGTATGACCTCCCGCCAGGTTACACGGCGTCGTACCGCCTCCCCAATGGCGCCGCGGCCATGGCGCCCCCGCCGTTCCCTTCGTCGTCGTCGTCGTCGTCGTCCCAGCCTGCGCATGCCGCACCCTCTTCGCCCTACTCTGCCACCGCCCTCCTCCAGCAGCACCAGGCGAACCAGCACGCGTTTCGATCGGGCCAGGCCGGCGTCAGCGCCATCTTCCAGAACCTCGCCGTCCGCAACAGCGAGTCGCCGTCGACGAGCGCGAGCGGCAGCAGCGCGACACCGAGCTCGCACGGCGGCAGCAGCGGCACGCCCGGGTCGGGGTCGAACGGCCGCGAGGCGTCGACGTCGACGTCGGCCTCGTCGGGCTCGTCAAGTCAGCAAGCGCAGCCGCCCGTCTCGCCTGGGCAGGTCGGCGACTTTTCGCAAACGTTCTACGACCCTTTCCGCATCAAGCACCGCCGAAGAACGTCGCCACCGCAACTCCGCGTCCTCGAGTACCACTTTGACCGCAACCCCAAGCCGGACGTCTCGCTGCGCCGCGCCCTGTCCGAGCAGCTCGACATGACCCCGCGCGAGGTGCAGGTCTGGGTACGTCGCTCTTCCTGCCTATCGCCCGTGCACTTATTGTCGTCGACGTCGCACTGACCCCAATGCCGGCCTCCCTCTCAGTTTCAGAACCGCCGAGCCAAGGTCAAGAAGCTGCGCGAGAAGGCCGAGCGCGAGGCTGCTGCATCGGGCGAGGGCGACGCGCCAAAGCTGCCGACGCCGCCTCCTGCGCTCACGGCGCTCAACGCGTCGGCGTCGCAGCTGCCCTTGCCGCCCATCCCGGTGCTCCCTCACACACGCAACGTGTACGGGGCGACCGGCCCCGCGTCGCATCCTGGCGGCTCAAGCTCGATCTTTGACGCACCTCAAGCATCGCTCGACCACAACGGTGTGGCAGTGCCGGCTGGGCAGCCCTACCTCCCGATGCCGCCGCCTCCGCCCTCAGTCTTTGCAGCGTACCCTCCTCCGCAACCCGCCTACTCGTCCTACCCGACCCCGCTGCCTTCTGCAGACCAGAGCGCGACTCCCTCGCCGCCGGTCGACTACCACGGGCAGCCCCATCCGGTGCAGGGCCTTCCCTCGCTGCCGCCGCCCCTGCCCCTCCCGTCCTACCTCGACTCGTCGTACCCGGCGCCGCCTCCTCGACGCATGTCGCTCCCTGCGCACTCGCTGTATGGCGACGCTGCGCCGCCGGCCACGTTCGAGCAGGCCGTCTCGTCCCTCCCACCTCCGCCTCCCCTCCACGCGCCCGTCCAGGTCGGCGCCTCGGCGCCCCTCCCCGGCTCGCCCTATTTTGACCAGCTGCCGCCCCCACCCATGCTCGCGCAACACGCGGGTGGCGCTGCGTTCGACACCGGGCTCGCGCCGAACAGCGGGGGCGAGTCGTCCCTCGACGGCAACTCGCCTGCGTCGAGCTTTGGGGACGTGCCGCCGCCGCCGTCCGGGGGAGGAGCGTGGGACCCTCTGGCAGCCGCTCAGGCTCAGGCGCCGTACGACTCGCGCGGCTACTACGCGCCGCAGGTCCCCTCTGCGCTGGGCCGCCGCCGCTCGAGCGCACCGGGCGAGATGCTCCTCCCGCATCACAACGACCCATACGGCCAGGCACCGCCGCCGCCGCAGCAGCAGTGGAGCACCGAGTACGCGCCCGCGCCGCCACTGCAGCAGCACCACGCAGCGCCATACGGCTACCCCGCGCCGCAGGCCTCGCAGGTCTCGAGCGGGCTGGCCCCGCCCCCACCGCCGCCGCCGCCGTTCGCGCGCCGCGGTTCGGTTGCGAGCCTGCCGCCCATCGCGGAGCAGCACGCGCGCGAGCAGGCGCATGAGCTGGGAGACGCGCAGCCGGGAGGGCCGATCCGCCGGCCGCGCTCGGGCGGGAGCGGGCTCACTCCGGGACATGCGCATCCGTATGCGGTTGCGGGGAGGACGAGGTCGCCCGGATCTGGAACGGTGGGGGACGAGTAGGGCGTTTGTTGGGAGCAGGGAGGGGAGGGGAGCGGACGGGACGGGCAGCGGTCGACAGAACCTTCCCGCTCCCACTGTGCATAGCTCGAGCCGCTTGTTTCGCAATGCAGACGTCGTCATCGCATCCATCGCTGCGCCCAGAGAGAGGCGCACGTGCAGGCAGTCTCTCGCAAGATCGTGCAAAGGCTGGCTCGCCTTGCGCCTCCCCTCTTGCGTGTCCCGCGCATCTCTGTTCCCTCTCATGAGGAGCCGTACTTACGGCGAGGTTGCTGAAAGGGTCGTACTCTGTGCAGGCGCGAGCAGACCGAGGGACCCGAGCGCTCAACCTTCGCAAGTGCAAATGAGGGAGAGCGTCCACGAGCGACGCTGGCAATGCAGTAATGGCAAGCAACCAAGGAGCGCATCCGGTGAATAGGGACGAAAGTCAAGAGTGTCGGCGATGATGAGGAGAGCAAACGACTGCAACAAGGGGGAGGGGGCGATGTGCGAAAACAACAGGGAGGGCGGACCGAAGAGGGAGGATGGAGAGACGAGAAGGAGCGAGAGGGGTATCGGGGTATCACAAGGGACAGGTCCAACGTCAGAGACACTCTAGCGAGAGAGAGAAGAGAGCACGCGTGGGGACGCTCAGACGCCGATCGACTTGCGCGGCGCGAGCGATGCCCTCCTCGAGGGCGGTGCGCCGCCGCCGCCGCTGCCTGACCCCTCGCCGCCACCGCCACCTCCGCCCGTCGCGAGACTCATGGCGCGCGAAGCGAGGAACCGCCCGAACATGGGGCCCTTGCTCGGCCGCGAGGCGGTGCCGGATGCCGGCGCGGGTGCGAGGCGTCCTGGCGCCGAGGAAGCTGGCTTCTTGAGGAAGGGGGAGGGGACGTCGTCGTCGTAGGTGTAGACGGTCGATGCCGGGGAGGAGTACCCGGACGAGGGAGCCGGGCTCGAGAGGTGTCGTGCGTGGATGGGCGGCACGGCGGGGACCTGCTGCGAGGACGACGACGACGCGGCGGACGAGGCGGACGTCGCGGAGAGGGTCGGGCTCGGACGTGTCGGCCGCGTCGGGCTGTTGGGCACCGTGTGGAACTCGTGCACCGAGATCGAGGTCGGGAGCGGTGCGGCGACGGGGATGGTGATGAGCGAGGGGGACCGGCGCGCGTGCGACGCGGCCGTCCCGCGCAGGTTGTCGTTCGACGCCGAGTGGCTGCGTGTCGGCGTGCCGAGGTGGCCCGCGGCGCCCTGCAGGTTGTGCATCGACTTGGACGCGAGTCGCCGCCGCAGCGAGGGCGACGGGTCCTTGGTCGGCGTGTCGTCGAGCGACATGAGCGACGACGACGAGTTGACCCGCGGGAAGGGCATCCCACCGCCGCCAGAGACACTCACGACGCTCGACCTGCGCTCGTTGAGCGGCGGACGCGGCACCATGCTCGGCCGGCTCGCGACGCGGGCCACCACCTCCGGCTCGACGCCCTGCACCCCGGGGCGCACGTTCTCGCGCCCCTCGTGCGCGTACCGCAGCTCGTCGCGCTGCTGCGCCTGCGTCTGCGCGTGGTACACCTGGGCGCGGTGCGCCGCCCACGCCTGCGCGAGCTTGGCCTCGCTCTCGCGCGCCGCGTCCGCAGCCGCGTGCGCCGCCGCCTCGCGGCTGAGGACGGCCTGCTCCCGTGCGTAGACGGCCGCTTCGCGCTCGAGGAGGTCGGCCTCGCGCTGGGCGAGGTGGGCGTCGCGCGAGCGGATCTCGCGGTGCCTGCGGGGAAGGCCTCGACGTGAGCTTACGAAGATGTGCCAGGAGAGGGAGTGCGAGCAACGTACCACTTGCGCAGCTCGCCGGCGCGGATCTGCACGCGGACCTCGTCGAGTCCCTTGAGCTGCGCCGTGTTGGGCCGCTGCTTCGGCTGTGGGTGCGGCACGACGCTGGTCAGCCCGCACTCCAGAATGGCACAATCGCGAAGAGAGCGCACGTTCTGCCTCAGCATCGCCTTGACGACCTGTCCGAGCCGGGCCGAGTACGCCCGGGGAAGGTCGGGAATCTTGCCCTCGCGGATGAGCACTGCGAGCTCGGGCTGGGTGCGAGCCTCGTGGAACGGTGGGCTGTGGGCAACAGCCCGAGTCAGCGATTCGAGTTGCTGCTCGAAGCGGGAGGTTGACGCACTGGCCGGCGCAAAGCTCGTAGATGAGGCAGCCGAGGGCCCAGATGTCGGACTTGACGTCGTAAGGCTGGCCGTTGATCAGCTCGGGGCTCATGTAGTACGGTGTCTGTGGGTGGAATGTGATGTCAGCCCGCGCGACGTTGTGAGCGTGCGATGGAGATGGACGAGGGAGAGCGCACGCCAACGTAGGTCTGGGTCATCGCCGCCTGCTCCATCGCCTTGCTCAGCCCAAAGTCGCCCAGCTTGAGGTTGTGGTTCTCGTCGAGGAACACTGCGTCAAGCACCGACGGAAGCAAGTCAGTCTCCTCCGACGCCCGCGAAGGACGGACGACAGCCCCTGACGTACCGTTCTCCGGCTTGATGTCCCGATGCAGGATGACAGGCTTCTTCCTCCCCTGTGCATCCGTCTCCGAGTGGCAGTCGTGGAGCGCGAGCGTGATCTGGGCCAGGTAGGTCCACACGACGTCCTCGGGGAGGCTCTGCCCGTTCTTGCGGCACCGCGTGATGACGCCCGCGAGGTCCCCTCCGGCGCAGTACTCCATGAGAATGTAGAGCATGCTCGAGGGCTTGTCGACGAAGCGCTCGTAGTAGCGCACAATGTGGTCGTTGGTGCCGAGCTTCTCGAGGATGTTGCTGCCGGGAAATCGGGTCTCGAGTCAGTGAGCTCGTCTCGGCAGTGTGCGCGAGGAAGCAGGGCGTACACCTCCTCTGTGAGCTGCTTGAGGTCGCGCTCGTCCATGCGGCCATAATTGAGCTCCTTCCTCGCGAGCACCTGAGGGGAGGGAGGGCCCGTGATGGAGCGACTCGATCGTCAGCTCGCGTAGGCCTGGCCATCGAGAGGGCAAGCGCACCTGTCCATCTACACGCCTGACGACCTTGCGGATGATACTGGCGCAGCCACGTAGAAGTGGGTCAGCTAGCGTCGTCCAGTGGTTGAGGGAAAGGGCGGCTCACCCAAAGCTGCCCGTCCCGATGCAGTCTCCAGCTTCGTACCTGCATGTGAGTGCACCCCAACCAGTCAGCAGCTGGACCTCCCGAGCACGCGCCCAAGGCCCCGAGAGGCGAGCGCGAGGGGAATGTTGAACGACGAGCTCGCGGGGCAACGAGGGAGGGGACGCACGCATCCTCCATCGTCGAGCGCGTGGGGACGGCTGCGCCGCCGATGATGGTCTTGCGCCGGGGCTGAGCCGGGCGGGTGGACGCCATCGCTGCGGGTGCGGTGTGAGGAGCGCGAGGGGGAGGTCGAGGAAGCCGTCCGCGCGCTGCCCCAAGTCTAGATCCACTCGGCGAACAGACGTCGACCGCGACTTCGACGGGTGCTGTTTCCCAGCTGCAATGGCTCACTCTCGTCGCACTGACTGACACAAGGCATTGCAGTATGCGCCCGGCACGGATCTCTCGACTAAACCCACGAGCGCGCCCTCCGAGAGTGATCCCTCCCCCTAACTCGAATACGAGCTGCACTGCCGACTCTTCTGACATGGCCGTCACTGTATCCTGCAGAACCCATGCGTCTGAGTGAGTGACCCTAACCCGCGAACCGCGCCTGCAGAGCAAGGGAGCGGCGCACCTGGTCAACGGGTCTCGGCCGTCGTGCCTCTTTCTCCTCAAAATCGCGCGGCGACAATGAGGACGTTGTCTAGAACTTGAAGATGCCGTCCTCCATCTTGCTGACGGCGCGGGGTGAGGGCCAGTTGAGGCTCTCGAGGGCCTTGGTCATGGCCGTGATCATGGGCGGGGGGCCTGCGAGGGAAGGGCGGGAGAAGACAGTGTCAGTCCGGCCTCGACATTGGCCGCTCTGCCACGGCTTCGTCGCTGAGCGACAGGGAGTATAGAAGAGAACGACGGCCTCGACGCACCGCACAGGAGGGCCTTGTGGTCCGCGGCGTGCACGGGCAAGTGCTCCTCGATCATCTCCTTGGTGACAAACCCGACGCCGCCCTTCCACCCCTCGGGAGGGTTGTTGAGGACGTAGTAGACCTTGAACTGGTCCGGGTGCTTGGCCGCGAGCGAGTCGAGCTCGCTCTTGAGCAGGATGTCAGACTCGGACACGTTTGCGTAGATGAGTGACAGCTTCGTCTGGTCGGCCGGGTTCTTGAGCGCCGCACGGATGATTTGCTGCCGGGTGCGAACGGAGGGTCAGGTTCTGAACCCGGGTGCACGTGAGGAAAGGGGGACGGGCGCACGAGCATGGGGGTGATGCCCGTGCCGCCGGCAATCATGCCAATGTTCTTGGCAAACGCGGGCGAGTAGCGCATCTGGCCCTTGGGGCCCTTGATGTCGACATAGTCGCCGACCTTGAGCTCACCAAAGTGCTTCGAGATGTTGCCCGTCGGGTAGCTCTGTGGGGGAGGGGGGGGCGGAAAGCGTTTAAGCGGCGGCTACTCGGCTCGGTGGCTCGGGCCGGGTCCAGGGCGGATGTAGCGAGGGAGCGCACCTTGATGAGGAGGTCAAAGAAGCCGACGTCGTCGTCGCTCGACGTCGGGGTGTAGGAGCGCTGGACGAGCTTGCCGCCGATGGTGGCCGACACGGACACGTGTTGGCCGATGGGGAGGCCGAGGACGGTGCCCTTGGGGAGGGCAAAGCGGTAGCTGCGAGTGTGGCGTGGACGTGTCAGTAGGTGTGCCTCGACGAACGCGCAGCACGCTGAGGGGGGAGGGGAACAAAGGGAAGAACCGACATGGCCGTGTTGGGCGAGAGGACGATCTTGTCGATGAGCTTGAAGCGCTGCCACTGCTTTGGGTCGAGTGCGGGCTTGTTCTCTGGAGTGGTGGTGGACGTGGTCAGTCGACACTGTGGGTGCAGCTCCGCGTAGAAACAGAGGCGAGAGAGAGACTGACTGGGCTGGAGCTGGAGGAAGGCGGCAGCGGCGAGGGCGAGGCCGAGGACGGCAGCGAGGATGAGCTGGTGCTGCTTGTCGAGGTTGTCCCACGCTGCGATGGCCATGGCTGGGAAGTCGCTGTCTGGTCCAAGGGGAGCAGTCTAAGAGGAGGGGAGCAACCAGCGCAAGCCGGTCGCCTCGTCGACCGTCGCCGGCCAACTTACGGCAACTACTCGCACCTCGCCCAAGTCACTCCAAGCAAGACGCTGTCACTTGCATCACTCTCTCTGCACGCTTGACACCCGACTCCAGCCAGCCATGGTCGCATACGGGTCAGTCCACTCCCCCTCCCCCTTGCCTGCCCCCACCTGCTCACCCACCCTCCGCGGGGCAGGCTCTACATCTATGACCGCCACTGCCAGTGCTGCTTCTACTCGGACCTCGATCAACGACCCTACCCCGACCCGGGCCCGTCCACCCTCCCTCACGTCCTCCCGCCCCCTCCGCCAACACCCAACCCCGCCGCCTCCTCTCTAGATGGCGCCCCTCTGCCTCGAGACGCTCCGCCGCCGCCGCCGCAGCAGCAGCTCGCCGCACTCGACGACGCAAAGGGCAAAGGCCGTCTCGCGTTCGACGAAGAGGCAAAGCTCGTCTTTGGCGTCGTCTTCTCGCTCCGCAACATGGTCTCGAAACTCTCGCCCAGGTGCGCCCCCTCCCCAGCTCTCACTCTCAAACACCAGCTCACACCCGCCGCAGAGACGACGAGTCGTTCCACTCGGTGTCGACGAGCGCCTACAAGCTGCACTACCTGCGCACCCCGACCGCCTTCCACCTCGTCCTCGTCACCTCGCCCTCGCACCCGTCCCTCCGCCCGCTCTTGCAGCAGGTCTACGCAGGACCGTTCAACGAGTTTGTCGTGCGGAACCCGCTCGCGAGCCTCGACACGCAGGTCGGCGGCAGAGGGATCGACAACCGACAGTTTCGCAGGGCGGTCGAGAAGATGCTCGCGGCCGTCTGAAGTCGGGCGGGGCTGACTCTGGAATGGGATTCCGGTTCGCCGAGTTTGCGTGGCGGCGAGAGCGTGCAGACGGAAACGCGGCGCCGACGGACTTGCGAAGGTCAGCTTATGTAGCTCGCGCGCTCGAGCACCTAGTCTCAGGCTCTCCGCAACGGTCTTCTTCCATCGGTTCAGCCGCACGCGAGCAATCGCCCGAGTGTCTGTTTCACATTCCCCTGCCGCGCCACGCCTCGACGCTACGCAAACGCCGCGACGCGCTCCTCCCTGCCGCGCCTCGTCGGCGCAAACTTGGCGAGCGAGTCCTGCTGCGCGCGGTGTGTGTGCCGGACCCACTGTTGACGTGTGATGCGAGCGTCCGGGTCAGGGTCAGGAAAGGGTGCAGTGGCAGGGTGAGAAGAGGCTGCGGGACGGGGGAAGTGAGAAGGGCACGAACCGCCGCCTGTGTGTGCGAGGCATGCGGAGCTGGATCAGTGGGGCTGACGGGTCTCGCGAGCGCAGAGAGGAAGATTGCTGCGCACCGAAAGGACGCGCTCGATGACACTCTGGACCTCGACGTAGCCCCGCAGGAGCGACTCCTCCTCGCGGCGCGGCCTCCCGCCCTGCATGTCCACATGCTGCACCTCCCACTCGCGCGCTTCCTGCGCAAAGCCCCCGTGTCGCAGCCTCTCCGTCCACACGGGCAGTACCGTGCTGCGCTCCCCGCAGCTCAGCATGACATCGATGGCGTCCCCGATCGCTTCCGCCTCGTCCCGGAACGGCGGCGCGCGAGCACCCGGCCCTGTGCGCGCGTGCGCTCGTGCGGCAGCCATCTCGAACCGGCCGATGGCGCATGCGCCGCAGATGAGGAAGAAGGCGGCGCAGGCTCCGTCGGGGTGGGCGCCGAGGACGAGGTGCTGCGCGATCAGGGCCGGCCAGGAGAGGTAGTTGACCTGGTGGCCTCCGGGGATGGGGGTCCTGCCGTCCACTGTTGATGTCGTGCGGACGAGGCTGTGAAAGCGCGGGTGCTCGGGGGTGATGTTCGCGGGCCACGGAAGGAACTTGACGCTGCCGTCGACCTCGACACCACCGTGCGCGGAGGTCGTTGTCCCGACAAACATACTGGACTGCGGAAGCGCGCGTCAGTCTGACGAGGCCAATGTGAGCAGGTCGGTGTCGACGCACGCCGAAGGGGGACTCGAGGCGCTCGAAACGGTCGCCTTGTGCACGCTCCGCAAAGTCCTGCTGTGCCACGACGACCGTTGCCTGGTTCTGCGGAGGCAGGTAGACAACGATGGGCTGCGAGCGCAAGGGCCCAAGGTCAGCTAGTGCCCGTGCGCGAATATCAGAACCTGGAACGACCAACCGCCCAGTGCGTCGGCACCTGACCGTCCTCGAAGATGCTGGACAGCCTGAGCCCCGGCCAGGTCTCCCTGGCGACACGCGCGTACAGCCCCAAGCCAGAGAAGCCTGCGCGGGTCGGTCCAGTCTGTCGTCAGCTCGAGTGCGAGCTTGTCGCCAGGAGAAATCTCGAGGAGGGCGCTCACCACCAAGGACGCAGACGCCGCGCAGGTGGGGCAGCACGTCTTGCGCGGCCACCGACAAGCTCTGGAAAGCGGTCCACGAGCCGTGCACGTGTGCCATGCCGTTTGTGTAGCGAAGGGAGGGGAGAAAAGAGAACGCCCACGAGCGCAGCTACCCGACGCCGACAGGGGCTGGCCGCAGCGGAGCATGCGCCGCACGTCCGAAGTGCGGACACCGCGTGCGCCCATTGTCGAGCTCAGGAGTCTCCCGAACGGACAGGAGAGACCGACCAGACGCCGGACGAACGGCGGACGCGGCACCGCTCCGAAGCGCGACTTGCGAAGGTCCCAAGCGGTGCAGTCAGCCGTCGAGAAGAGCGCCCTTCCACCCACCGCATTTCGACGCATGGCGCCTCAGCACGGCCCTACGCAAACACCCTCGCCCGCTCGTTCGCCTCGCGCGTCGTCGGCGCAAACCTGCCGAGCGAGTGCGCCTGAGGCGGGGCATGCGATCGCATCTGCGGGCCAGGATCGCTCGCGCGATGATCAGCACGATTTTGCGGGGCGAATCTCGCGGGTGAGAAAGGTGCGAGAGAGAGAGCGGGCAAGAGTCGCACCTCAGCCTGTGCCGAGGAAACGAAAGGAGCGTCAGCGCGCCCTGCACCACGCGGCATACCCCGCGTGCAGAAGAGAGCAAGAGGTGCACGCACACGAAGAACCGTCTGCAGCACCCGCTGCACCCACGCGTACTGCGCCTCGACGTCCCCAACCGGCTGGGCGTCCACCCCGCGCCCAACCTCCCTCCGCTCCCACGCCTCCATCTCCCGCGGGAACGCGCGCGCCGAGTCGTCGAGGCGCACATGCCACGCGAGCGCGAGCGCGGCACGCTGCGTCGCGTCGGGGACCATGCGCGCCAGGGCGTCCTCGAGCGAGCGCACGATCGCTGCGTTTGGGTCTCGCGGCGCCCCTGCCCTCGCCCCGGCCCTCGCGGCCGCCGCCTGGGCAAGCCCGTGCCCCGCCGTGAGGGCGAGGCGGACGCAGAACGCCGCGGCGTGGAGGCTGTCGCGCGTGTGCGCGCCGAGGACGAGTTGCTCGACTACGAGGGCGGGCCAGGTGAGGAAGTGCACGGTAGCGCCGCCGGGGCGTGTGGACGAGTCGGTGAGGGGCGGGTGCGAGGCAGGGTTGAGGGTCAGGTCCGTCGAGGAGTGGAGGAACTTGAGCGGGCAGAGCTGGTCGACGTGCTGGCG
Source organism: Rhodotorula diobovata (assembly GCA_006352295.1). NCBI lineage: Eukaryota > Fungi > Basidiomycota > Microbotryomycetes > Sporidiobolales > Sporidiobolaceae > Rhodotorula > Rhodotorula diobovata. The sequence continues at coordinate 14,470 of SOZI01000174.1, read as the reverse complement.
GGCGGGCGTCGTGTAGAGCCGGCCAAAGTTGCTTGTCTGCAGAGGCGGGCGCCAGTCAGCCGAGTGATTCCTTGAGTGAGTAGAGTGGGAGTGGCAGGGACGCGCGCCGAAAGGGTGCTGCAGCTCGGGCGAACACCTCGGCTCGTGGTCCGCGTTCCTGGCAAAGGTCTCCTGCATGTAGACGGCCGCCGGCGCACTGACGCTCGGCGGCAGGTGGATCACCATCGGCTGTGGATTCCCCATGATTTGTGTTAGTCGCAGCCGTCGGGCGGGAAGGCAGAAGGCGGACGCGCCGTCAGCTCGCTCTGCACCTGTGCGTGCTGGAGCTCGTCCATCAGGATGTCCAGGCGGCGCCCTTCTTTCGCGGCCTTGGTGAGGCACGCCATCAGCGACCCGATCCCTGTGTGCTCGAGGGCCCGTCAGCAAGGTCGCGGAGCGCCAGGCTCACGCAGGAAGGCGGAAGCACCACCGAGGACGAAATGTTCATTGGGCGACTCGGCCTGGAACGGGTAGAGCACTACGTTCAGTGCCATGCGAGCACTCTCGGCAGGGCTCCAGACGTTGCGCTCCTCGACCATCGTGTGCGTGTGCGGAGTGTCGCGGGAAGAGCGACGAGAGAAGAAGGGGAGCGAGACACCGACGACAAGACAAGCGGACGTGTGCACGTTCCGAAGTCCGTGGAGCGCGGTGCAGAAAGGAGAGCGATGGGGAGGGGACGCAGGAGACTCCTTGGCTGCGGACAGGGGGCGAGTCGGACATGCCGACCACGCGCGCACGTCCGCGGACGCGCGGGGCGCAGGAGAGAGCAGTCCTCGAGGGTTAGGAAGAGGGGCGAGACGGGAGAGAGCCGAAGAGCAAGAGGTGCTAGGAGGCGAGTGGGACGCGACGAGCGCCGGCGCAAGGGGAAAAAGAGGTGCATTGCCCGACGATGGGACGAGCCCGCGCCCTAGTGCGCCGCTGCCTTGCCCGCCGCACTCGCTGCCGCCTTGGCCGTCGGTGGTGCACCCGCCGCCATGCCGACCTTCCACCTGCGAGCAAGAGAAAGGTCAATCGCTGCCGCGCGCGGAGACGTCGACCTGAGTGGAAGGAGAAGGCGACGCACCCCCAGCTCTGGAGCGTGCGCACGACGCGAGGGGTCACCGCGACCGTGACGCCGACGCGGAAAGGGAGCAGCAGCGTCTTGTGCACCGCGTACGCCAAGACGGCCGTCGTGGCGTACGTCGACGCGGCGCTGCGCCCCTTGCGCTCGAGCGCCTGCACCTCTCCCGTCGAGTGGCCCCCCTCGCTCACGGCCTGCGCGGCCGCAGGGGAAGGGTGCGCGTCGGCGCCGTGCGGGTGCTGCGCCGCGTGGGCGGCGCGGCGCTCCCTGAAGCCGTCGACGGCGCGGCGCCAGCCGAGGTGCGAGAGGACCCAGTCTTCGGCGTCGCGGACGCGGTCTGCGCCGATGGCCGAGATGACGAGGAAGCAGGCGGCAAAGTCGGCGGCCGAGAGGACGAGGTAGACGACGAGGGCGGTCCAGCCGTGCTTGCGGAAGAGGTACTTGATGCGCTGCGTGAGCGGGACTTTGGCCGTCTCGTCGGTGTCGGTGCTCGAGTTGTCCGAGTTGCTGGACTGCGAGTGCGACTTTGAGGAGGAAGAGGAGGGGGCGGTGCCGGGGGTTGCAGCTGATCGAGGGGCCAGGGCGGTGGGCGGGGTGGCGAGTCCTCGGGTGACGACGTGCCAGTGGTTGCGAGCGAGGTGTAGCGGTGCTCGAGTGGGCACGAGTGCGGTGACAAGAGGGCGAGCACCACAGGATGCCGAGGGGACGAGCGAGCGGGCGAAGGCGGTGCGGAGGGTCGGGGCGCGCTGCATCGTGACCAGAGTGGCGTGCCTGGGAGTCTGTGGGTGGTACTCTCGAGTGGACAGGACTGGCGAGAGCGGGACAAGTGGGCCGCGTCGCCTCGAGGCCCTCTCAGCCGGCGCAACCTCTCATCAGCTTGGGACGAGCCTCACTCGCCTCTGGGCCAAGGCGTGGGCGACGACCTCGTGTGGGACGATGCGCAGCCCTCAGAGGGCACCTCCACACCCGGCAGCACTGGCCACGCTCGCCCTCGTCAGCTCAGTCGCCCACTTGGCCTCCCTCTCCGACCACTCTCCCCACCTCGACTCGCTCCTCTCGCTCGCACTCGAGTGCTCCGTCCAGCCAAGCCCACCTCCCACCTTCGAGCTGTGGATCGCATATGCACGCGCAGCCCACGACTCGCACCCCTTTGCCGCTCACGTCGGCGCTCTCCGACTCACTGTGCCTCAACCTCTCTCTCGCTCTCTCGTGGCTCCTCTCCTACAACAACCGCTGACTGAATGCTCGACTGCAGGTCCAAGAGGTCCGCGCACGAGGCATGGACGAGGCCCTCCACTGGGTCACAAACGGTCCGTCCTTCCTCGACCCACCTCGTCCTCCTCTCCTCGCACGCTCACGCTCTCCCCTTGCCGCACACAGAGGCACGCACCCTCGTCGCCCCCTCCGACGACGACGAGGTCCGCTTCCCCCTCCCCTCTCCTCCTCTCGTCAATCTAACCGCCGCAACCTCGCGCGCCCCCCTTCCCGCAGGTCACCCTCTCCCTGCACCCACCACCGCCTCCCCTCCTGCGCGCCTCCCCCCTAGGCCTCTTCGTCCGCCGCACGGCCCTCTCGTTCGCGCAGCTCGAGTTCAGCCAGACCCTCGAGTGGTGGGGCGCGTTTGAGAGGTGGTGCGACGGTGACGCGGCGGCGGCGGAGGGCAAGCGGAGGAGGGAGGGGCCCGAGTGCGTTGGGTTCGCCCCTCGCGGGACGGGTCACGGCATGGATCACAAAAGATCCCGGGCTGACCTTTGATGTCACGCAGCTTTGCCCGCGCGCGGCTGCAGCAGGACTACCACGCCGCCCGCGAACTCGTCCGGACGTTTGTCCCCGCCGGTCAGCGCGAGTGCGTGCCTCCGTCCGCTTACCTTTTTTCCTCGCGCGCGAGGCGCACGTGTATCTGACTCGGGATGCGCCCGTCCGGCCGCAGCCCGACGGCGCAGCAAGCGCTGCTGCACCTTGCGCTCATCGAGCACGAGGACGGCGGGTACGACGCGGCGCGGCTGGTGCGTTCTCGGGTCTTCACGAAACAAGTCGCTGCTGCGCTCGTGTCTGCTGACGCGTGACGCTCCCCAGGCCCTGGACGAAGCGACGCAGGTCGCCCGCACGGTCGGCGACTCCGGCTGTCTCTCCGCGTGCGCGAGGTGCGCCCTCCCCCCCCCCTTCTCCCGCGCTCCTATTCCGCCGTCGGACTGACCCTCTCCCGCCCCTCAACACAGCCTCCGCCTCCGCCTCGACGCCGCAGACCCCTCCCCCTCCGCCGGGCGCACCCCGCGGCCGAGGGCCCGCCCCGCTCGCGACTCGCCGCACGACCTCCTGTGGGACGTCGCGCGGCGGTGCGCCTCTGTGCGTCCCTCCCTCCCTCCTTTCTCTGCTCTCTCCCTGCTTCCTCCGTGCTGACGCCCCGACCGCCCGCCCTCCAAGGACCCGCACGCCCCGCTCCCGGCCCTCTTTGCCCAGCTCGTCCGAGCCCGCGCGGCACGCCAGGAGCGGGCGTTCCCGCACGCCCACGCGGCGGCGAAGAACGATCCGCCGGGCAGGGGCGCGACGCCCGCGGCGGCGGGGAAGGGGAGGGGCGGCGACGAGGGGGAGGGGGACTTTGAGGCTGGGTGGCATGCGGTGGCGGGGGGTCTGTGGGACGCGATGGGTGCGTCTTCTCTTCTCTCTTCTCTCCTCTTCTCACCCTCGGCTCTCGTGTTCACGCACAAGGAACTGACGCGCGGTCCCGACGCGCCCCCACAGGCATCGCCCCCCTCTCGCGCGTGCACGACGCCCTCGCGCTCTCGCTCCTGGACCGCGCCCTCCCCGCGTCCACGTGGGACACGCGCCTCTCGGTCCTCGCCCTCCCCGCGTCCGCGTGGGACACGCGCCTCTCGGTCCTCGCCCGCCGCGCGGCGCACCTCGCGCGGAGCGAGAACCGCCCCGCCGCGGCGAGGAGGGTGCTGCTGGGCGCGGTGGAGGGGCGCGAGGAGCGGAGGGGCATGGGGGGGAGGGAGTGGGCGGGGTGGTGGGCGTTGGTTGAGGGGGTTGGGGAGGTGATGGAGAGGAGAGGCGCGGGTGGGGCTGCGGAAGAGGACGAGGAGGACGAGGTCCGCTTTCCTCCCGCAAGTGCTCGACGGGCTCACCCCGCTTGCGGGGCTGACGCCCCCATCTCCCACACAGCCCATGCCACCCTACACCCGCCTCACGACCGCCGCCACAACCTCCCACCTCTCGCACCTCTCCTCCCACTCGCCGCAGCGCCTCTCGGCGCTCCTGACCCTCCTCGACGAGCGCCTCGCCGCGAGCGGCGCGGCCGAGGACGCCGCGCGCGGGCTCGCCGAGCTCGAGGAGGCGTGGGGGCCGGTGCTTGCTCTCGAGGAGGGCGAGGGGCGTCAAGGCGAGATAGTGCTCCGTGCGAGGGAGGCGAGGGTCAGGGGGTTGGTCGTCGCGAGGGGGGAGGGTACGTCCTGGCTGCTCTGTCCTGTCCCGCGACGAGGCACTGACGGGCGTTAATGCTCGGGCCACAGATGCGCCGCATCAAGAGCTCCTCGCCGAGCTGCGCGCCATCGCAGACGGTGCGTCCCCCCTCCCCGCGTCTCAGCATCCCCACCGCCCGCTCTCGCAGACTGACGCAACCTCGCTCTCGCTCCCGAACAGGCTACCTCTCGCTCTCTCGCCCCAGAGACGCACAGCGCGCGCTCCTCGGCGCCGCCAAACTTGCAGACCACCTCGCCGCCACAGCCTCTCCTTCTCCTCCTGCCACCGGCGCGTGGACGTCCACGCGCGACGAGCTCGCAGAGCGGTGGCTCGCGCTCGAGCGGGGCGGCGAAGGGGAGCGAGCGAGGGAGCTGGAGCGCCGCGAGCGCGTCGGGCGCGTTGCGGCGCTCGTGGAGCGCGCGGTGGGGGCTGCTGCAGGGCGGTAGACGGACGGGAGGGCACGGCTGGGGTCGGGGTCGGGGCACGGATTGAAATTGCAGGGTGGGGTTACGAGCGGGGACGGTGGAACAACAGGGGTCGAGGGCGGAGCTGTGCGTGCAAGAGAGAGGGACCGAGAGAGAGAGGGAGGGACAGGAGAGCATTCACTTGTTGGACATCTTGGCGAGGAGGTAGTTGACGGACGAGACGCGCGGCTTGCCCTTTGCTTGCTGCTCGTGTTTCCAATGTGGTCAGTTGTGCGCCTTCGACACCAGAGAGAGAGAGAGGAGGAGCACGCACGGGCTTTGCCATGCACTCGTGGAGGCGGATGGCGGCCTCGCGGCAGTCCTTTGCGTTGACGAGGTCGCCGCTCGAGGCCCAGCAGCCGAGCATGGCGGTGAGTTCGAGGGCACAGGGCTGGACGTAAGGGGTCTTGCGGGGCTTGACCTTGAGCTGAGGGTGGGTGAGGAGGTGAGCGAGGTGTGAGCGGGTTACAAGCCGCAAAGGGAGAAGGGGTTGCGTACCTTGTTGATGTGCATGGTGCTGTAGCGTGTGGTCCCCTGCCTTGGCAGACCTCGGTGAGCTGTGGGAGCTGGGTTGGGTGGGAGCGCTTGCCGGTGATGAGCCGCCGACGCGCGAGCGAGTGAGCTCGAGCTGGCGGGCGCAGCTCCCCTCGGGTTCACTCCACCACCCTAGCCTCGTCCCTGTACCTGCTCAGCACTCCTTCTCACATCACCAGCACTCCTACAAGGCACACCCGCACCCACACAGCCTTTGCGCCACCCTCTCTCGTCACCTCCATCTCTCGAGCTAGCCTCTCCACTCGAGCTTCCCCCGCCACCACTCAACCCACTCCGCCATGTGCGTTGCCCGCCGCGGGTCCACCTGCTACCATCCCCACACTCTGCTGACCCGCTCGACCCCCCGCGCAGGCCCCAGAACGAGTACATCGAAGAGTCGATCAGGGTCCGTCCTCCACCTCTCTCCGTCGACCCTGCGTCTCGCGACTGCGTCAACTGACACGACCACCGACCCACAGCGCAATGGTCGTCAGCTCGACCACGAGGAGCGCAAGCGCAAGCGCCAGGCCCGCGAGGCGCACAAGGCGTCGCACGTGGCCCAGACGCTCCACGGCCACAAGGCCAAGCTCCTCCACCAGCGCCGCTACGCCGAGAAGGTCGCCATGAAGAAGACGATCAAGGCCCACGAGGAGCGCGACGTCAAGGCCAAGGACGCCTCGGCCCTCCCCGAGGGCGCCCTCCCGACTTACCTCCTCGACCGCGAGGGCCAGAACGACGCAAAGGCCCTGTCGTCGGCCGTCAAGCAGAAGCGCAAGGAGAAGGCCGGCAAGTTTGCCGTGCCGCTGCCCAAGGTCAGGGGTATCGCAGAGGACGAGATGTTCAAGGTGATCAAGACGGGCAAGACCAAGCGCAAGGGCTGGAAGCGCATGGTCACCAAGGCCACCTTTGTTGGCGAGGTGCGTCCCTCCTCTCGCTTCCCCCCTCGTGGTTCTGCCCGCCTGTGCTCACCGTGGGGGCGCCGTCTCGCGCCGTGCAGGACTTTACCCGGAAACCCCCCAAGCTCGAGCGCTTCATCCGCCCGTCGGCCCTCCGCGTCAAGAAGGCCAACGTCACGCACCGTGCGTCTCTTCCTTCGTTGCGCTCGTCTCAGCGGATGGTTGCTGATGTCACCTCGAGCGCCCGCAGCCGAGCTCAAGGCGACCTTCCAGCTCCCCATCATCGGCGTCAAGAAGAACCCGCAGTCGCCCATGGTACGCCTCGCTTCCGCTCGCTTTCTCCGGCCAAGTCTTGAGCCATCGCCTGACTTCTCCTGTGCACGCCCGCAGTACACCCAGCTCGGCGTCATCACCAAGGGTACCATCATCGAGGTCAACGTCTCGGAGCTCGGCCTCGTCACGACGGGCGGCAAAGTCGTCTGGGGCAAGTACGCCCAGGTCACCAACAACCCCGAGCTCGAGGGATGCGTCAACTCGATCCTCCTCGTCTAATGGAACGAGCGGGTAGGGCTTTTGGCGACGACTCGGCGGCGCGGGAGGACGTTGGCGTCTCGGGGCGTCCCCGCGCCTTGTACTTTGGTTAGACCGCTTTCTCTCCTCTTTTTCTCGTTGTGTGACTCCCCCGGCTGTGCTGCTCGTCGCATGTTATACCACCTCGCATCCTTACCTCGGACCGGCGCTTGGAGGGAGAGAGAGGGAGGCTTGTGCGCTCTCGTGACCTTGCCCTCTCTCGGCGGCAGGGCACAGGACCGAAGATGGCGAGAAAGAGCGGTTACTTCTACAGACACGACTACGGAGCACGCTCTAGAGGTGAGCGAGCGGGCGGAACGGTGGCGAGTTTACTGCCACTCCGGAAGGAAGACCTCGCTCGGCTTGGGTGGCTGTGGCGGGCAAAATGAGACGGTGCCTTCCTCGTCAGCGTTCGCTCTCGACGACAACAGCAGGAAAGAGGACGCACGGGCGAAGTGAGCGCCGTGAGCGGCCCGTTGGGCTCACTGCCCTTGCGCTCCGACCGCGGGCCGGCCTTGGGCGTCTTGCCCGCCGCGAGCTCGTCGAGGACCTGGACGATGCTCTCCGGGGTGAGGTCCTCCTGCGGGGTGGCAGTGTTGCGCGTCAGTGCAGGGACGGAGAGAGGAGACGAGGGGGGCGAGGAAAGAGGGGCGCACGTAGAACTCGTCGTTGATCTGGACCATCGGGGCGTTGGAGCATGCGCCGAGGCACTCGACCTTTCCGGGCGCACGCGTCAGTCCCGTCAGTCACCGGGAGACACCCCCGATTCATCCGGGGATAAAAAGAGAGCTGCGCACCTCGAGGAGGGTAAACTTCTTGTCCTTGGTCGTCTCGCCCAGTCCGATGCCGAGGTGCGACGTGATGGCGTCGACAATCTTGTCCGACCCGCAGCCGCCGAGCATGCACGGGGTGGTGGTGCAGATCTGAACGAAGAAGTCGCCGACGGGTTCCCTGTGTGCGTTCGAGAGAGGGGGCCGTCAGCTTTCGGGAGCGGGAGGGGGCAGGGCGAGGTCGAGGTCGAGAGGGGAGCGCACCGGTTGAACCTGGCGGGGCACAGAGGGTGTCAGCACCACCGAGCGAGTGTCACAGGAAGGAGAGCAACGCACATGGTGTAGAAGGACGCAACCTCGTAGACGCGCATCGGGGGCATCTCGAGGACCTCTGCAACGTGGTTCATGACCGAGATCGAGGTCCAGCCCTTGTTCTGCTTCTGGGCCACCTCGAGCAACGGGATGACGGCCGCCTTCTTATACTGCGCGGGGTACTTTGCGATGATGCGCTGTGCGAGTTGGTGGTTCTCCGGGGTCAACTTGAACGGGATCGAGGGGTTGTTGTACGACGAGTTGCGGTGCTGTGTGTGGAAGTGTCAGCGTCAGGGTCAGTGGGGTTCTCAGTGCGTGGGCCCTCGCAGGATGCGTTTGCCAGGTTGCGATGCGAGCGAGGAGGAAGGAGGAGGGAGGGAGACGCACGACCATCAGGGCGTCGGACGCCCCGCGGGCCGACGAGGAGAAGGTGCGGGCCTGGCGGGTGATCATGCGAGCTGCGTGCTGCATCTTGTGCCTGGTCTGAGCGCGCGGGTGAGGGGGAAGGAGGATGGCGAGATGGCGAGGGGACCTCGACGCCTCGACGGCCTCGAGCGAATCGTCGCCGGCCCTTTTGCCTCCCCACTCTCTCCTCGTCTCACCGGGTTGCGAATTGCTCTCTGGGCCGTACAGACGCTGTGTCCCGTGCAATCCAGTCGCGCTGCTGATCCTTGCGCCCCTCGATCCCCCACCCCGCGCCCTCGCTCGTCCTCCCCGCTCCGCTCGCGAATGCCGCGTCAAGTGCGCCGCGAGCCACGCGCTGGGCTCCACAGCCTCCCGCAAGAGCTCCTCAAGCACATCGTCGCATGCGTCGCCGCCAACGACGAGGCCGTGTACGATAGCGGGGTGCCCGTCGCCAAGCAGGCCTTCGACGAGTAGCCGGGATGGCGCGCCCAATGGTGCCCGGCGGCAAAGGGAACTACTGATATGCTTACGACGTCGGCGCCATGTCGCTCGTTAACAAGACGCTGCGCCAGGTCGCGCTCCCCTTCCTCTGCCAGATGCGTCCACGCCAGCTCCCGCGCCTGCTCGCGCCGAGCTCACGAATGGCGCTTTCGCATCCCTCGCAGACCATCTCGGCCAAGCAACTCGCACAATCCTTCGTGTTCCAGGATTGCTCGGTTCCTCCCGACATGCTGCGCTGCGTCACCAAGCTCGACCTGTGGGAGGCGAGCACGCGCAACGCTCTCGGCCGCCGCTTTTGATGTTGCCGAGCCTCCCAAATCTGCGCGCCGTCGAGTACCCTTGTGGCGCCCTCGACAGCGTCAGGACCACGACGCTTGGCGCGCGAAAACCGCTGGGGCCGGCAGCGGTCGCGTCTCGGCAATTCATCCTCGGGGCGTTCAAGGACCTCCCGAGTCGATGCACCGCCGTCGAGGTGTTGGACTTCAGCTCTGACCGCCCCTACGACGACCGCGTGCAAGAGCTGGCCCTGTTTGGGTCGCCCGAGTCGGTCCGCACCCTGTCCGTCTGCCTGCGCGATGGGCGACCCGACTCGCGTGGGCAGAGCCTCCTCGACTTCCTCGGCCTCTTCGCCGGTCTGGAGACGCTATCAATCACCAGTGTAGGAGGGTACCACGTCGAGATGCACCTGCCAGAGTCACTCTGGGCAGGAAGCGTCCCGCTCGGGACGCTTCGGTCCCTCACTCTTGGCGCCGTCGGCGACACGGGCGCCTTCGCCTTCGTGTCGCGCAGTGAGCCAAACCTCGAGAAACTCGACGCGACGGTCTACTGTGATAGTTCAAAGTCGCTCGACGAGGATGTGCCCGTCCTCGCCTTCCTTGCCCTCCGCCGGCTCCGACTCGCGAGCTTGTCCCCATGCGGCGAACTCCTCAAGCTCTTCGACCTCGGCGCCATCCGGTCCCTCGAGCTCTACGTCAACGAGGCGATGGAGGGCTCGCTCGACTGCGACAAGCTCATTCCGGAGAGCGTCGTCCTCCCTCGCGGCCTCCGCCTCCACATAAGCACCCACTGCCTCCCCACGCTGGACAACGCTCGAGTGTCGTTGCCGCGTCGCCGGCGTCGTCCTCACGCGGGACGTCGACACGCGCCTCGCTGCCTTTGCACCGCAGGACGAACCCGAGGACATGCTCGAGTCGTGGGCGCCGAGCCACCTCGAGCGCATGAGCGCCGTGCAGGAGGCTCTCCGCTGGGCGGACGAGCGTCTCGACGACTTGTGGGAGGAGGGAGACGTCGAGGGCTTGGTCGAGCTCGCGGAGGCGGCGAGGCAGGTCGGCGAGCGCAGGTTCATCGACGCATTGTGAGGGCTCCGAAGGGCCCTGGGGGCGGACAGGGTGCCGCGGCGCGCCGTGTAGTCGTCCACCTTGTCCGTTGATTCACTTGCCGGGCCTCTTGACGGCCCTCGAGACCGACTCGCGCTTGCGGCGTTTTGGCGACTGCGCGAGGGGACGTTCCCGTTCCCGGGTTCCCCCGTCTCTCGTCTTCGGTCGTCCGTACATCTCCACTCGGGGACTCCATTCGAGCTTTGCAATGTACCTAGCGTCTGCAGCGAGCCTGAGAGCTACAGAGCAGACCCACGCATTGGCCAGGCTCGCCCGGGGCGGGGCGTCGCTCGGGTGTCCAGGTCCCTCTTGTCCTCGTGCGCCCTCGCTCTCGCGCAGGCGAACGCTCGCTCGTCCATTCCAATCGGAGCTTGCCACCCTGCACCGCACCCCCCACCTCTCGCGCTCTGCCATTCCGTCCCCGCGCCCCTTTGGCGGCCTCATCAGCGCGATGGCTCACGAGAGCCCGCGGCAACCCAGGGCGGGGCTCAGCAGTCTCCCGCACGAACTGCTCGAGCTCATTGTGAAGCTCGTCGCCGAGCAGGACGTGCGGACGCGCAAGTGGGCGAGCTCGCTCGCGAACCACGCGCCGCCGGAGGACAATGGGCGCTCACAGGCCAGTCTGCAGGACGGCCAGTTCAGCTGGTGGTACGGTCACGGAGTCAGCGCACTCTCGCTCGTTAGCAAGGGCTTGCGGAGCCTGGCTCTCCCTCACCTCCTGCCGGTGAGTCCTGTCCCGACTCTGTTCGTCAGCTCAGCTCGGAGCTCACTCCTGGTCCCCACAGTACGTCGAGGCGGCTCAGCTCCATTCGCCGTTCTTCCAATTCGGACACGTCCCGATTCGCATGCTCGCCGGCGTCAAGGAGCTCGATCTGCGCGCCGCGGACCCTGCCTCGTTTGGCGCCGCCGTCCGCGCGCTCCGCTACTTGCCCAACCTCCGATGCCTCCTGTTCAACGCCGAGATTGAGACCGAGGTCGAGTGCGACCTGGCTGAGGACGGCACAGAGGGCGATGACGCTCTCGTGCAGCGGGGTCTCGCCCAGCACGCCAACAAGGTCGCCGAGCTTCGGATATACAGGTTCGAGGACGACCTGTTTGTCGATACGAGGCTGCTGCGCCGACTCGCGTGCCCGACTGCCCTGCGTCGTCTCGCCTTCTCCGGTCAAGAGCGCTGGCACTTCGATCCAGCCGACAACTTCCTTTCGCAATTGACGTTGACCTTTCCCCACCTCGAGGAGCTCGCCATCTCTTCCGTGGTCTACTTTGATCTCGCCGAGCTTGCACGTGCGCCAGAGTGGCGGGGCGCAGTCTTCCCCCGCCTGCGCAAGCTCGCGCTCAAGGTCGGCAGCGTCCACGTCTTCCAGCTCATCAGCTCGTTGGCGCCAAACGTCGTCATTGTCGAGCTCAGCTTCCTCAAGCGCTTTCCAGGGGAGCAAGACCTCGGCGGCGTGCCAAAGCCGTTCCTCCCCGAGCTGCGCGACCTCACCATCCGCGGCTGGCCTTCGTGCGCATGCGCGCTCTCTCTCGTCGACACCTCTCTCCTCACCTACCTCGAGATCTCGACCTCTCTGGAAGACCCTACGCCCGTCGACTGCGCCACCTTCCTTCCACCCGACGTAGTCCTCCCGCGGGGGCTGCACTTCAAGCTCGTGCTCCACTCGCTCAACACCCTCTCTGACGAGGACGAGTTCCGCGCCTCGTGCGCTGAGCAAGGCGTCGAATTTGTTCGGCGCAACAAGACCGTGATCGCGCCGTTCCTGCCGCCCTCGCGCAGCGTGGACGAGGCACGCGCGCCGCACGCTGCGGCCGGGCGCAGGAGGAAGAAGGCGCTGAGGGCTGTGGAGCGCGCGCTTGAGCGGGTGCGGTGGGCGATGGAGCTGGGCGACGCGAGGGCGGTGCAGGAGATGGCAGAGACGGTGCGCAAGGTCGAGGAGAGGCGGGTGCTCGAGTCGCTTTGAGGGCGGCCGAGGGAGCGGGGTCCCCTCCAGACTTTGAGGAAGTGGTTGTGCGTGCAATTTCATTGTCTCGTAAGCAGCTATAGTGGGCGAGCAGACTGGCAGGGAGAGACTGCTCGAGGAAAGGGGCGCCGACTCGGAGGAGAGAATGGGACGCACGCGCCCCCTCGGCTCTCGCTCTCTTCTCGACCGTGGCTGTCGGCCACTTGCTGCAGCTTGAGAGCCTGTGAAAGACCTCCCAGAACAGCACTGCTACACTCGCGCACCTGACCCACGCCCTCTGCCGCCCTCCCACAGCCCCCCTCCTCATCAGGTGACTCGCACCCCCAAGCTCCCCCTCCCCTCGTCGCCATGTCGAGCCCAGAGCAGCAGAAGCTCCCCCGCATGAGCCTCATAGATGTCCCCAAGGAGGTCCTCCAGCGGGTCGTCACGCTCGTCGCCGCGCAGGACGAGGCAGTCCGCGAGAGTGGAGTGCCCCTTGCCGACGAGCCTCCCCCCTCGACCTCGACGCATGCTGGCAGCGGGCGCGCCATGCTGCCCAACGGCAAGTGGAGCTGCTGGTACGGCCACGGCGTCAGCGCCCTCTCGCTCGTCAACAAGGCTCTGCGCCAACTCGCGCTCCTCTTCCTCTGCCAGGTGCGCTCGCCCGTCTCTTCCCTCTATCTTGCTCGACGAACGCAACACTGACCCGATGACACGCCCTAACACGCACAGACGGTCAAGGCCAAGCAGCTCGCCAAGCCCATCTTCGAGTTCCGCGCCCTCGAGCCCGCCCTCCTCGCTGGCATCACGTCGCTCGACCTGCGCGGCGCGGACGCCAAGTCGTTCGCAGCCGCCGCGCTCGCCCTCGAGGACTTACCCAGTCTGAGACGCATCACGTTTCTGCAGGACCTCCTCTCGTCCGTTGCCGAGGACGATTGCGACACGAACGGGCTGCAAGTCCCGGACGTCGTCGCCCGTTGCGAGTTCGCCAGGCAGGCGTTCAAGGACTTCGCCGGGCGCGTCACTGATGTCGAGGTTGTGGGCATCTGGTCCTATGGCTACCGAGACGTCAGCATCAGAGGCGATATCGAGTCGTTCGCGGACCTCGACATGGTCCGCCGCCTCGTCCTGCACACAGACAGGTGCGTATTCGAGCCGAACGGGCGAGGCATGGTCGAGCTCCTCTCGTCAATGAGCCGTCTTGAGGAGCTGGAGATCGCGGACGAGGACGCGGTACAGAGCTTTGCGTCTGCCCTGGACGCGCCCGCTTGGAAGAACTCCGTCCGCCTTGCCGCGCTGCGGTCGTTCGCCGTCAAGACCGCAGACGTCGCGGTGTTCGCCTTCGTTTCGCGCATCGCCCCTGACCTCGAAGCGCTGGACATTACCGTCCCGGGGCACGCGCGCATCGACGCTCACCGCGAGGACGAGGAGGTCGTCTCGCTCCCTTCGTTGCGCCGCCTTCGCATCGCCGTTCCAGCTCACGGTGGCCATCTCCTGACCCGCGTCAGCCTCGCGCCCCTCACATCGCTCGAGATCTGCATCGACACCTCGCGAACGGGCAGAGTCGTCGACTGCGGCGAGCTCCTGCCCAAGGACCTCGCCCTCCCCAACGGGCTCAGGCTCCACCTCGAGGTCCACTGCCTCATCACCGTAGAGAGCTTTGCGACACTCGAGGCCCGCTGCACCGAGGCCGGCGTCGCCTTGACGCGCAAGGAGCACTCGTCGCTGGCGGCCTTTTCGCCGCCCATGCGCGCTCGGGGCCAAGCGGCGAGCCAGGCCCGCTTCGCCGCCGTCGCGAGGACCCTCGACTGGGCCAAGGAGCGTGTCGAGAAGCTGTGGGAGGAGGAGGACACGGACGGCGTGCAGGAGATGTGCGAGGCGTTGAGGCAGGTCGCCGAGCGCAACTTGCTCGAGACGCGCTGAGCCTGTCGTCGGAGGGGTTGCATCGCTTGTGTTTCGTGTCTCTCGTCGTAGTCAACACTGTACTCGCTGTACGCATCAACCGTGCGAAAGCGTGTGACAGTGCGAGCGAGGAAGGGCCTTGTCGCCGACCCGAGGGAGAGTGGATGCGAGGAGTGCGGTCCCTCTGTCTCTCCCCACTCCTGCCTCGCCTCCTGGGAGGCCCCTTGCTACACACCTGCTGGTCG
>SOZI01000173.1:0-38656 GCA_006352295.1 Rhodotorula diobovata | reverse complement strand
AAGAGGGGGGCTGCAACCTCGACCTCCGGCGGCAGAACGGCGAGGGCGAGCGAGGTCGGCGAGGAGGGGGAGGGGAGGAGGTTCTTCGAGAGAAAGAGGCACAGGAGGCACAGCGTTGCGTTGCTCTGAAAGAGCGAACGGAGCGAGACAAGAGAGAGGCAGTGGAACTGTGAAGATCGCACCCTGAGGACCTTGGAGAGGATGGTCGACGTGAAGAGGGCGGCGTGCTTGACGACGACGTAGTCGCCCTCGTCCTCGAACGGCACGTCGAGCTCCTCGAGGAAGTGGTGACCGGGCTTGCGCACGACCATCGAGCTCATGAGCTGGCCGCCGACCCACGCGCCGCCGCCGGGAGCGACGCCGGCCTCGATGATGGTGATCTTGAGGTCGGGACGCTCCTTGGCGAGGACGTAGGCGGCCGACAGGCCGGCAGAGCCAGCGCCGACTGTGCGGCGGGTGTCAGCGGGGTGTTGAAAACAAAGGCCAGGGACCAAGACGCACTGATGACCATGTCCGAGATGGCCGTGTTGAACAGGTCCTCGCCGTGGCGCTTGGTCATGGCTGCCATCTCTCGCTCGTCAGTCTGAAGCTCATGCCTGCCTGGAGAAAAAGCTCGAGGCCCCCGCACGCACCCCTCGACACGCGCGCCTCGGTGATGGGGGCAAAGTGCATCCCGCCGTCCCAGTCCTCGACCCAGCGCTGCGAGTCGTGCTTGTGCTCGACGTCGACGTCGGTGCCGTCGACCGACGAGGCGTCCGACTCGGGGGGCGAGATGGGGCGCGTCGTCGTCGCCGTGGCCTGGGCGTCCTTGTCCTTGTCGAGCTGAGCCGAAGCGGCGGCGGGGGCGACGCGGAGGGCGGCGATTGACGACTTGAAGCCAGTGTAGGTCGACATGGTTGGTGCTTTGAGGTGTGTTGGGGATGTGAGGAGAGGGGGCAAGAGTGAGCAGTGGTGGGAACGGAGTCAAGAGGCAACGACCGACCGAGCGAGGCAGACAACCCTTTGAGCGCGTCCGCCCCGCTGCGACCGATGTGGGGCTCTCACTCTCTCGGATCACGACACCTTGACTGCGCAAGGGGTCGTGCGCTTGCCTCGAAATCGACATGACTCGGGAGATAACGACTCGCGTACACTCACTCACCTGCGAGCGTTGACTGACAGGCGCACCATTTCACCCAGTGGAAAAAGCTACACGAGAAAGACAGGCCACGACGATTCACGCCGACGCTGACGAGACCGGTTCACCCACCCTGCAGACACACGCTCAGAGCTTGGCACGGACGGCAAACACGGCCGCAATGACGGCGAACAACTTGACGAGGAACCCGGCGCCGTAGCGGCGGTCCTTGCGGATCGTGGCGCCCGTGAAGAGGAGGAGCATCTTAAGCTTCTTGGCTGCGGACGGGGCGGAGCGGGCGGGCGGGCGAGTGTCAGGAAGCTCAACAGGGTTAGAGGAAGGATACGAGGGGGAGACGAGGGGAAGGGAAAGGAGACGCACGGCTGTAAGGCGGGTACCGCAGCGCGAGGATCGAGTCCATCCAGGTCGGGACACTCGCGAACGCGCGCTCGTGCGAGAACGCGTCGAACGTGCTGCCGGGGCAGAGTCGACACAACGTCAGTCACTGCGTATTTGAACGAGGTCGTGAGGGAGCGCGCGCTCGGCGGCCCGAGTCCGCGCGGCGCGCACGCGGCTGGACCTGCCGTTCCACAGCACGGGAGGAGGGGTCGGCGAAACCGAAGAGAAAAGCCACAACGCACCGCCTGCCGTGGTAGTTGCCGTACCCGGCCTGGCCCGTTCCGCCGAAAGGCAGGCCCGGGATCATGAACTGCACGAGGACGTCGTTCTGCACGAAGCCGCCCGAGCGGGTGCGCTCGAAGACTGCGGGGGCGCGCGAGGGGGAGAGGCGAGGCGCGTCAGTGGAGTGTCGGCGAGCATCAACGCAGGGACACGGGGAGGCGTTTGCTCTCGGCGAACGGGGAGGGAAACGCCTCCACGTCGCCTCGTCGGCCGCGCCGAGAGACGGCGCGGAAGAGGGACGTCAAAAGACGCACTGTACTGCCTCTTCTTGTTGCTCTGCGTGAAGACGTACAGCGCGAGGGGCGTCTCGCGGTCCTGGATGAAGCGGATCATGCTGTCGACGTCCGGGTGCGTCACGATGGGCAGGACGGGGCCAAAGATCTCCTCTGCGTGCGGGTGCAAAGTACAGGGATGACATCGCTTCTTCAGTACGAGGTGACCAGAGAAGAGGAAAGGAGAAGGGCGCGCACCCGACATGAGCGAGTCGTCGCCCTTGACGTTGCGCACAATCGTCACCTCGATCTTGTTCTCGGCCGCGTCCGTCTTGCCCCCAACGACGACCTCTCCCTTGGTCCCCTCGAGGAGTTTGCTGACGCGCTTGAAGTGGTTGGCGTTGACGATGCGCGGGTACGAAGCGTTGTGCAGCAGCGACGTCTGGGCCTCGCCTGGCGCCGGGGCCGAGAAGGTCGCGAGCGCGCGCTTCATCGCGGCGATGAGCTTGGGCTCCATCGCGGGCGTCGTCAGGACGTAGTCGGTCGAGATGCAGATCTGTCGTGGCGTGGGGTCGCGACGAGGGCAGGAACGGGTAGGTCAGGACACGGCTTGCGAGTGGCGTCCTCGAGACGAGTCCCGAAGCTCGGGCCGACACGCACCTGCCCGGCGTTGACAAACTTGGCCCAGACGATCCTCCTCGCGACGACCTCGACGTCGGCGTCATCGAGCACGACGGCGGGGCTCTTGCCTCCGAGCTCGAGCGTGACGGGCGTCAAGTGCTCGGCGGCGGCCTTGGCGACGATGCGGCCGACGCCGCCCGACCCGGTGTAGAAGATGTGGTCGAAGCGGAGCTTGAGGAGCGCGGTCGACTGCGGGATGGCGCCGAGGATGCAGATGAAGGCCGAGGGGTCGAGGTACTTGGGGAGGAGGGACGCGATGAGGGCGGCAGTGGCAGGGGCTTGCTCGGCGGGCTGGGTGTCGCGACGGGTCAGTCAGCGTCATAGGATATTGAGAGGAGAGAGCGACGGACCTTGACGAGGGCAGTGCAACCCGCAGAAATGGCGCCGAGAAGCGGCGTCAGGAGGAGCGTGATCGGGTCTGGGCACGATTCGAGGGCAGGGGTCAGTCCCGGGCGCGCGTGGGCGAAGCAAGAGCAGCATGAGGACGCACAGTTCCAGGTGCCAATGACGAGGGCGACGCCTGTTCAGAGTGGCATAGCGGTCAGGAGCGGCACAAGCGACGACAACCGAGAAGACGCAGGTGCTCACCCTTGGGCTCCGAGTAGACGACCGGCTTTGCCGCGACCCACGTCAGGGACGTCTTGGCCTTCTGGGGCTTTGCCCATTTCTCAAAGTGGTCGCACACGTCGTTGATCTCTGCCTTGATGGGGATGAGCTCTGCCGCGGTCGTCTCGAACGCCGAGCGGCCGAGGTCCTGCTCGAGGGCCTTGCAGAACGCGTCCTCGTTGTCTTGCTGTGAGTGAGAGAGTTTGTCAATGTGCGGGCTCAGCTTTGAAGCAGGGCGACGGGCGAAGCGAGGGAGCAGGACGGACGACGAGGAAGCCGAGCTGCTTGATCTGTGCCCTGCGCCACGAGAGAGGGCGGGTCTTGCCGGACAAGAAGGTCCTGTAGACGGTCTCGTGGGCCTGGTAGAAGGGTTCACGCGAGTGTCAGCGTCCAGAGTTGCTCGCGCCCGAGAGAGTCGGAAGGTGGGGCAGAGCGGCATGGTGATGGCCACGCGCGGAGGATGCGGCGGCTCGCGCGCATGGGCTTCAGATAGCTCAAGTGCTGCACAGCCTGTCGTCTGGGTGCTCGCCATGCCCGTCTCAGGCGAGAGCTGCACGCCCCGCAACGACACGCGCATCCCGAGCTCGCGAGCTCCCGAGTGCGCACGCGACCATCGACTGCGGGCGAACTGGGATCAATGCGCACCTTTGGGATGTCGTCGACGTTGGTGTCAGTCATGGCAGCTGGCGTGGTTACTAGAGGAGAGAGAAGGGGGCGGCGACGGCGAGAGGAGCCCCGGTTGTCGTCGACCCGAGGTCGCCGTGGCGTCGAAACTGCCCTCCAGCTCAACTCCGCGGAGACAAGGCGCGCTGTTGGCCCTGGACGTGCACGCGGGTCCGCGGCGTCCGCGGCCGTTTCCTCTCCTCGCTCCGCCCCCGCCCGCGGCTCTTGAGACTCTCCTTCGCTCAGACCAGTCTCTTGCTTGACTCGGGACTGCATGCCTCGGGTGCTCTAGCCCGCGCCGTGACCCTACGCTTCGCTAGCTCTCGCACCGCCGACGCGCCTGTCCTCCCCACTCGCCGACTGACAGCTGGCCCGCCGACATGCCCGACTACACTCCCCTCGCAGTCTCCGAGCCTGTACACGCATTCCCACCCCCGCAGCTAACTCCTCCAAAGCCACCTCGGCAAGCGCGCCAACCGGCGCTCGTCCTCCCCGACCCACTCTCGCTCTTGCACCGCCCCAACTCGCTCGACTCGGACTCGTCCTTCGACGACGACGACGACGACGACACCCGCACGCTGTACGACGCCAAGGGTGACGCAGACGCCGACAAGGAGCGCGCGTATCTCGTCGATGACCCCGAGGCTGGACGCCGCCGCGATGGCGACCAGGACAGTGACGACGGGTGGGACCCGCTCTCTACGGGGCGCAAGAACCGCGTGAGCACCCGCTAGCGCCCCGTAGTCTCCCCTCTACGCCAGCCTGACCTCTCCGCCCCGCTCACAGCTCCGCCGACGCCTCCTCCTCATCCCCCTCACCCTCGTCGGTTTCCTCTTCGTCTCGTTTCTCGGCTCGTCGATGCTCTCGGCCGCCACCGGCCACGACCGCTACCGCGGCGAGGGCCTCAAACGTATCACGCGCGACGAGATCGCGAATGGGACGTTCTGGAGCGAAGGCGTCGACCTCGAGTGGGTTGCAGAGGGTCAGTCTGCCCGCTCGGGTAGCACGGAGCGCAGACACGCTGCACTCTGCTGCGACGGCGACCAAGCCACTGACTCGTCATTCCATCCATAGCCGGCGACGGCGTCTTTAGCCAGCGCACCGAGGACGGCTCGATCGTCCTGACTGACCTGCACTCGAACACGTCGCGCACGCTCGTCAATGGCGAAGACATCAAAGACGTGCGCCTCTCATTGTGACCTTCTCATGAGGCATGCACTAATACTGCGATTGTGTGCAGGAGGACGGCAACAAGCTTGCTTGGTCGCGCTTCAAGCTGAGTGCCGACATGCAGTACATCCTGTTCGACTCGGAGTGGACCAAGGTGCGCTGGCTCCCCACTCTTCTTCTTTTCCTCCTCATGAATCACCAACTCGCCCTCTCCCCCGCGCGCGCACGTAGGTCTGGCGCCACTCGACCCTCGCAAACTTCTACCTCTACCCACTCAACTCGTCCTCGTCCTCCTCCGCGCGCACCGTCCCGCTCCTCCCGCCGTCGTCCCCGCCGCGCACCTCGCTCGCGACCTTCTCCCCGTCGGGTCACCACGTCGCCTATGTCGACGCGCACGACCTCTTTGTGCTGCCTGCGGGCGAGTGGGAGGGCACTGCACGCAACGGGGAGGGTATGAGGGACAGGGCGGTGCGGATTACGTCGGATGGGGGCGAGACGGTCTTCAATGGTGCGCCGGACTGGGTCTACGAGGAAGAGGTGCGCTCCTCGCCTCTATCTCTCTCCCTCCATCCTCCGCTGCTCTGCCCTCCCAGACTCACGCACCCCTCCTGGCCCCCACGCGCCGCCGCGAGCGCAGGTCTTCTCCTCCGACTCTGCCCTCTGGTGGTCCCCCTCGAGCTCCCACCTCGCCTTCCTCAGCTTTGACGAGACCGACGTGCCAGAGTACGAGTACCCGGTCTACAACGTCGACGCGCGAGAGCCGGGGGGTGAGGCGTACCCGGCAAAGGTCGCGATGCGGTACCCCAAGGTGCGTCTTCTTGTCCACCTCATGCCGAGAGATCTCGCATTGACGACGAGGGACTGCGCCCCGTTAGCCCGGCTACCCCAACCCGCGCGTCACGCTGCGCGTCTTCTCCCTCTCGACCTACCTCTCCACCTCGTCCTCTTCGTCCTCCCAATCGTCCCGCGTCCGCGCCGCGACGCACACCCTCGTCCTCGAGCGGCCCTTTCCCGACACGAACGTCCTCGTGACGCAGGTCGCGTGGGTCGGCCGGGACGAGCTCCTCGTCAAGTACGTGGACCGGACCGCGCGGTGGGAGCGCGTGGGGCTGTTTGACCTGCGCGACGGGGCGCTGCGTGAGGGGAAGGAGGGGACGATCGTGGGCAAGGTGGTGAGGGAGACGGACTGGGAGGAGGTGGATGGTGGGTGGGCCGAGCCGGACCAGCACGTCGTCGGCATCGAGGCGGCCGTGCTCGCCTCGGCGTCGTACCTCTCGAGCGACAGCCCCTCCTCATCGGCCCCCGTGCCTTCCTACCCCTCGGGGTACCTCGACATCCTCCCCAACTCCGCCGGCTACAACCACCTCGCCTACTTCTCGCCCGCGTCGTCGCCGACCCCTGCGTGGCTCACCAACGGCACGTGGGAAATCGACGGCGGGATCGCCCGCGTCGATGTCAAGCGTGGGCTCGCGTACGTCGTGGCGGCCAACCCGAGCGTCGCGAGGCACGTGCTCGCGGTCCCGCTGCCGCGGTCGGCGGAGGAGCTCGACGCGCTGAGGGCGGATGGCGAGGTCGTCGAGCCGACGAGGCTGAGCGGCGGCGCCAAGGCGGGTAAGGGCGAGGACGAGCTCGCGCACTACGCCGTGAGCGTCAGTCCGGGCGGAGGCGTGTACCAGCTCAACTACGGTGCGTTGCTCAATCTCTTTGCTTCAGACAGAGCTTTAAGGGACTGACGAGCGAATGCTGCGCGCGCAGAGGGCCCTGGCGTTCCCTGGCAGAAGCTCTTCAAGGCAGACGACCCTGGTGCCCTCCTTCCCTCTCTCTCCCTCTCGCAACAACTCAAAACTGACCGTTCTCGAGCTCTGACATCGCAGACTTCTCTTTGACGCTCTCCAACAACTCTGCCCTTGCCACGCGCGACGCGCAGTACGCCCACGCGCAGGTCGCCCACTCGCGCGTCGTCCTTCCCGGCACGCACGACGCGCTCGGCGCAGGGACGGGCAGCGTCGAACTCGACGCGATGGAGCTGCGGCCGCCGCTCATGGACGAGAGTGGCAAGACGAAGTACCCTGTGCTGTTCCAGGTGTGAGTCGGCGCTCTGCTTCCTCCCCGCTTCCCCTCGCGCTTGTCTAGCAGAGCGTGGCCTGTTGATACAAGCCCTCCGGCGCACAGCTACGGAGGTCCCAACTCGCAGATGGTGACGACGCGCTTCCAGCGCGACTGGCATCACTACCTCGCCGTCTCGCTCGGCTACGTCGTCGTGCGGGTCGACCCGCGCGGGACAGGCTTCCGCGGCCGCCGCTTCCGCACGACGGTGCGTCGTCGGCTCGGCGAGGTCGAGGCCGAGGACGTGGTGGAGGCGGCGAAGCAGTGGGCTGGGCGCAAGTACATCGACGAGAAGCGTGTCGGCATTTGGGGATGGGTGCGTTCTGCTTCCTAACGTGTTTCCCGGACTCTGGACTTCTCGATCGTGTGTCTCATCGCAGCTACTGACTCGCCTCGATGCGCACAGTCGTACGGCGGCTTCCTCACGTCTAAGGTGATCGAGCGCAACTCGTCCGTCTTCCAGCTCGGCATGGCCGTCGCGCCCGTCACCGACTGGCGGTTCTACGACTCGGTCTACACCGAGCGGTACATGGCCCTCCCGACCCAAGACGACAACTTGGCGGGGTACGCCAACGCGAGCGTGTCGCGCATGGAGGGCTTTGCCAACGCCGACTTTGCGCTCGCCCATGGGTGCGACTCTCTCTCTCTCTCGAGGCTGATGCGCTCGCCTCCGCGGACTGACACCGCTGGCGTGACTGCAGCTCGGGCGACGACAACGTCCACTTGCAGAACACAGCCAACCTCCTCGACCGCTTCACGCTCGCGCATATCCGGTGCGTCTTCGGGGTCGTCTCGCTGGGGTCGCTGTCGGCTTGCTCGTCGACCGCTGACCATCCGTTCCTTGCTTCTCGCCACGCCTCGATGCCCGCAGACGCTTCCGCTTCCGAATATTCACAGACAGCGACCACTCGATGCAGACGCGCGAAGCCTACTGGGAGCTGTTCGCCTGGCTCGAAGGCTTCGTGCGTCCTTTCTCTCTCTCCCTTCCTCACCTCCGTGCGCTCTCCTCACTGATGAACCCGCCCCGGTGCGCACGCGCAGCTCCTCGAGCGGTTTGGCGAAGGCGGCCGCACCAAGTCGCGGTGGAAGCTCAAGGTCGAGAACCTGCCGTTTGACCCGGCGCTCAAGGGTGAGCGGGAGCGCGAGAGGGAGTGAGGAAGGGGTCTTGAGCATCTCCATGTACGCTGGCAGAGGCTTAGCTGTCGGAGGACGACCACTTGTAAGACTTGCATTCACGCATTCGGCCTCTCCGAGTTGTGTTCGCCCCTGGCGAGCAAACTCTGCGACTTGAGAAGCAGGGGGAGGGACGTGCGCTCGCAGCGTGTCGCGAAGGCTTGCTCCAGGAGATGACATTCCGTCGCTAGCCAATACAGACGGGCGGATCGCCACTCGCTGGAGCACGGTTGTCCTTCCGAGGCGGGAAGGCGGACGGTGTGCGTCTCACGGTCTCCCCCTTGCCTTCCCTCTCTTCACTCATCTTGCTCGTTTCGGCTCGAGCCACCCGGTGTCGCGCGCGGAGCGAGACACACGACCTTGGTCCACCCGGGCGGAAGTCCGTCCGTCGGCTCCCTTTCTCGTCCGGTCAGGCCGGCGCCGCGCACGGCCTGTATGCGCATGGTCGCGGCGACGACGTCGTCCGGGCTTTGCGAGTCAGACTCCCTTTCTTCTTGCCCTTGCTCGTCGTCCTTCATTGCCGTCCTCAACCACTTGCGTGGTCGGCTGTCGCTGCCTCTTGCCCCCTCGACCCCTCCGTCAGCTTGTCTCCCCTCCGTCCCTCGCGAGCCCTCGGCCGGAACTCCGCCAGGCGACATTCCTCGGCCCTGCCATGGCATCTCGCATCGCCTCTTTCGCTCAGCAGCTCGACATGGCTGAGAAGCGACGCCCAAGTCACGTCCGTCTCGACCTCGGCCACTTTGTCGCGCAGCTGGACGACTCGCAGCCGTCGCCGCCGCCCTCACCCCTCTACGACGACATGAGCAGCCCTCTCCTGAGCGGCTGGGGGCGCTCCCCACCTTCCTCCCCTTTCGTCACGCCGCCAGCCAAGCTGCGGCTGTCTCGACGACTCGCCTGCCGCCCCCGTCGCCTTGCCGCGCTCGTGGCCCTCGCCGTCGTCGCGACGATTGTCCTCTTCCACGCGCGCGAGCGGCCCGTCGTACAGCGTGCACGGCAACACGCCGAGCGGCTAGCCCAGCGTGTCGGTCGGAGACGCAAGACGGACCCGTTCCTCGGCCTGCAGTACGAGGAGGCGGCGGGCGAGCTGGTCTACCCTGCCGTGTCGACTCCGGCCTCATCCCCAGGCGAACCGTCGCTCGACTCGCAGCCGCATCCGATCCACTACCTCATGCGCGAGGCCGAGGCAGCGTGGGAGGCCAAGGTGTCGCGCCAGAGCCAGACGCTCGAGGAGGCCGTCGCAGAGTACGAGCGGCGGTACCGCCAGCCTCCTCCGCGCGGGTTCGACAAGTGGTTCAACTTCGCGCAGTCCAACGGCGTGCAGCTCCTTGACGAGTACGACTCGATCCACGCGCGGCTGCAGCCCTTCGCGGCGCTGCGACCGTCGGTCCTGCGCGAGCGGAACCTCATCCTCCAGAACGTGTCGCAGTGGGACGTCGGGCAGACCTTCTGGATGCACCCGCTCACGGTGACGATCAAGGTATCGGAGAACGGCAGCAAGGTCGAGGCCGAGGGCCCGATGAGGCATGAGAACCACCGGTCGGACCAGGTCATGGCCCTGCTCGAAGGCATCGCGCAGTTCCTGCCGGACCTGAACATGACCATCACGGGTCACGACGTGCCCTGGGTCGTCCTCTCGGGCGAGCACAAGCAGATGCATGTTGATGCGGCCGAGAGGGGCGAGTGTGCGTCCGCCTCTGTTTTCTCTTGCTCTCGAGACGCACAGCCCTGACGAGCCCCAGCAACCGCAGACATCGATGACGTTGCGAGCTTCAAGGAGAACTGGGACCTCGACGGCTGGGCCTTGGCGTGCCCTCCCGACTCGCCAATCCGCGCCGCCGGGACCCTCCTCGAGCGCCTCGACTGGCAAAAACCGGACAAGACGAGCTTTGTCGGCCTCGACCACACCGAGGCGATGGACGTCTGCTACCACCCCGACAAGCAGCCGCTGCACGGCTTCACCGCCTGGTCCGTCTTGCTTTCGTCTCGCTCTTGTCTTTGTCTTGCTCGGCAGGCCTGACCAGTCTGCCCCCTTCGCAGGACCGGCCCGCGCCCAGGACTCTTGTTCCCGATCTTCTCCTTCAGCACGTCCTCGCTCAACTCGGACATCCTCCTGCCGCCCCTCGAGCAGTACGAGCGCACGCCTGGCCCCGACCCGGCTTGGAGGGACAAGAAACACGACCGGGCTCTCTGGCGCGGCTCGACGACCGGTGCCGACTTGACAAACGCTCATGCGCGCAAATACTCGCAGCGCATGCGGCTGGCTCGTATCCCTGCGGCGACGGGCGTCGTCACCGTGCCCCTCGCGTCGCGCGACCGCGAAGGCGTCCCTGGCCCCGTCGAGGAGGTCACTGCGCTCGCGTCTTCGTTCGCCGACGAGTACCTCGACGTCATGTTCACCGGCGGACCCGCCCAGTGCGGAGACGAGGCAAGCTGCGCCAAGGTTGCTCGCGAGTTCGAGTGGGACGGGTACATGTCGGAGGCCGAGCAGAACGAGGTGCGGCTCTGCTCTTTGACGACTACGCTTGACGCCAGCTAAACCTCCCTGGCACCCGTAGTACAAGTACATCCTGGACGTCGACGGCAACGGCTGGTCCGGTCGCTTCCACCGGTGCGTCTCGCCCTCTCCTCCTTCTCTCGACCTCGTCGTCGCCGAGGCTGACAACTCTCCTCTTCCGTCGGTAGGCTCATGTCGACCAACTCGCTTGTGCTCAAGAGCACCCTCTTCCCAGAGTGGTACTCGGAGCGCATCCAGCCCTGGCTGCACTACGTCCCGGTCAAGACCGATTACACGGACCTCTACCCGATCCTCGCTTTCTTCAAAGGCGCACCTGGCGACGGGCGCGGCGGCCACGACGAGCTCGCTGGGAAGATCGCGCTGGCGGGCAAGGAGTGGGCCGAGCAGAACTGGTGCGCTCCTTCCCACTCTCTCCCTGTCTGCGAGTCGCGCTCGAGTGCGAAGCTGACTTTCCTTCGTTCCTTTCAGGCGGTGGGTCGACATGCAGGCGTACCTCCTGCGACTCCTGCTCGAGTACGCGCGCCTCGTCAACCGCGACAACCCGCTCGCTTCGTACGACTATGAGTGAGGACAGGGGCTGGTCCCTTTCGTCCTGTGGCGTTGTCCTGTATCCTCTTTCGCATCCGTCCGTGTTGTATATACTGGTCATGTAGCTAGTCCGCATCGCACCATTCGCCTCGCTCACAAGCACCAGCGCCAGATGCGCGTGAAGAGGCCCGTGAGAACTTGGACTCACTGAGCGCGTGCCGGAGACAGCGCGTCTCTCCTTTTCAACTGCCAATTGCACCTTTGCTTGCTTGCGTGCAGACCTAGCTCACAGCGTGAACGACGTGTGGCTGCCCTGGCTTGCCCCGGCGGTGCGGCGGCGGAGTTTCCGCGGGCCAGCCGCCGGCGCGTCAAGCCTCCTGCAGCTCTTGCCAGGTCCCTCTCCTCCTCCTCGCTGCTCTTCCTCTCGCGCTGCCGGTACATTGTGCGCGTCCCGCTCTACGGACGCCAGGGAGTGCTGTGCCCAGCTTGTCGCGTCTTCTGGACTCCTCTCTCGTTGTCCTCGCTCACCGACCCGAGTCCGAGGCCTGACTCAGGAGCTCAGGCTCCTCGCCTGCTCGCCCCGCGGCCGCAGCAACGTCTCTTGTCCTCCCCGCCTTGCTGCTCTTGGCTCGTCAATGGGACTGTCGAGGGTTTGCGTACGGACGGGCTCCAGCACCAACGCGCGTCGGTCGGCGTGATGCCCGCCGCTCCGCTCCGACTCCGGTCGACTTTCAACACGCGTCTGTTTGTTATGAAGGCGCAGCTCGCCTCTAGAGTAGACGGTTTGCTCAAAGACCTGTCAGCATCAGTCAGACAGCGCGCCGGCTGCGCACCTTGCTGCGTACTACCCGTCACCCGTCTAACGGTAGGGCCGCCGCACTCGCCGCACTCGCCGCCTTCGCCGCCGCCGCAACACGCCCCTCTGGCCCTCTTCCGCCTTGTACACCTCCCCCCGGTGCAATGGGCGAGCGTCCAAAGCTCAGCGTCAGCACGTCGTCGCCAACAGCGCGCCCGGTCAGCCGCACTGCGGCAGCGGGCGACGAGCGCGCCGGTTCGCTGCCCGTCTCGCCCGTCTCGCCAAGCGCGACGAAGACGCGTCAGGACCGCGCGGCTACGGGCAAGCCGGATCTCGCGGGCACCATGCTCCTGGCGCGCGAGCCCGGCCCTTCCTCGACGCGCGGCAAGTCCGCTCGCACCTCCCCCGCCCCTCACTCGACGACTCCGCACGCGGCGACCGGGCAAGGCCGCAAGAGGCGTCGGGTCACGCAGAGGCGGTACAGTGAGGATCGCTGGGCTGGGTACTTGCAGGCAGAGGGCGTCCACAACGGCGACGCGTCCCCGCCGGCTGGGCAAGACTGGAAGGTCAAGCAGCCGGCGAGCTTCATCGAGAAGTTGTACGAGTACGTCCCCCTCATGCTCGGGGCTCGTATTGGCGCGCCCTGCCGCTGACGCCTCGCACGCCTCGGCAGCATGCTCGCGAGCGACTCGCTGCAGGAGTGGGTCCACTTTACGCCAAACGGCGACAGCTTCCTCATCCCCGACACCGACAGCTTCTCAAAGAACGTCCTCCCACTCTTCTTCCCCAAGCCAAACTTCCCTTCCTTCATGCGTGCCGTCCACGGTTGGGGCTTCACGAGGGTAAGTCCCCGCCTTCGACGCTGACTGACAAACGCGGCGGCCACTGACCAGAGTCACCTCCCGCGCAGACTCAGCGCGGCCAGAAGGCGTACGAAATCTTTGCACCCGCCTGCTTTCGCCGCGGGCAGCCTGGCCTTTTGGCCCAGGCCAAACGCAAGGGGTCGATGTCGGCCGGGCAGCATCGCCCGCGCCCCGGCAACACCAGCGGAGGCGTCGGTAACGGCAACGCGTCGCACAGGCAGCTCGGTGAGGCGACGCCGCACGCCCGCTCAGCCGCACCCGCGACCCCGGCGAGCCCGCCGCCCTCGAGGACTTTGTCTGCCATCTCCGCCAACCCGCCGCGCCCGGCAAAGGGGTATGTGGTCGAGGCGGGGCTCGACGAGACGGACAAACAGCGAGCCGACGAAAGCGCCAAGCGCGGCGATCCCCTCGAGCTCACTGTACGCAGCGACTGCGTCGAGCACGACGAGCGCGACGCCCTGAGGGGTCAGGTCGAGCAGCGCGAGTCCGACTGTGTTCGCCTCTCCAAGCAGCTCCTCGAGATCCGACAGCGCCTCAAGTCGACCGTCAAGCTCTGCCAGGAGCTCAAAAACCTTGTCGAGGAGCTGAGCGGGACGGACTGTGCGTCCGCGCCCCTGTTTCGCTTGTCCGCCCACTGCGCACTGACTGAACCTTCCCGTCGCGCGCACTCAGACACTCGCGCCTTCCCCGACTTTGTCTTTGACGAGCGCTTCTGCGACCCGGCGGTCCTGCTCGCCGTCGTCCGAGCCGACTACCGCAGCGCCAACGCGGCCTGGCCTTCACCCGACTCGCCGGCCGAGTCGGCGCTCGTCACTCAGGACGCGCGCCTGCCGCGGACGCGCTCGAACTATACGCTCGAGGAACGCTCGGGGTGGCAGCCCGTCGAGCCCCCGTCGTTCCCGCCTACGCAGGACGTCGCGCACGAGCTGTTCTTCTCCGCGGCCCCAGCGTCTCACCTCGCTGTCTCCGCGCCTCGCTGGCCGGCCCAGCACGCTTCCCTTCCCATACCGTCTGCGACGGCCGACGGGTCCTTCGTCGACGAGTTGCCGCCGCGCGACGACTTCCCCTCTCTCCACCCCCTCTCGTTCGCCGACGCCCACCCGCCTCTCGCCCAGCCTTCGTTCGTTTACCCATGGGCCGCACCGTCCGCGGTCGACAACGCGGCGCCTCCTCGCAGCCACGCCGTGACTTTTTCGCCGTTCGACGACGCCCAGGTCGCCCACGTCGCCCACGCCGCGCTCGAAGCCGAGGGCTCACACGCGTTCGCTGGCGCCGTCGGGCTCGACGGCGGGTGCTGGGGCGCTGGCGAGATGTCCTGGGAGGCTGAGGAAGGAGCGCACGACGCGGCATTCGGCGGCGGCTTCGCGATGGACCCGGCGCAGGTGCTGCTCGTCCCCGCGTGCGAGGGCGTTGCTCCCAGGATCCCCCCGTACGGCGCGCCGGCGAGCGACGCGGACTACCTCGCACAGTCTTCGCTGTACCGCGCGTGCAGCGCGGCGTGACGTTCTGCCTGGTCGAAGAGGGTCGAGATTTGGGAAGGCCGGCTGGCACCGGCTCCTCCGCAACGCGCGCTGGACGCGCTTTCTCTCCCTTCGTGTAGATTTCCTGCTTACCCGCACATGTTCTCATACCCTCGCGCCGTAGATACTCTCGCGCTTTGTCTCGATACCACCATGCACATGACCTTTCTCCCGAGAAGCAACGAGTCCGTGTCCTGCTCGGCGAAGAAACCGACCGCGCGAGGCGTCGACGAGCTGCCCGCACTGGCACGGTAATTGGCGTCCATGGCAAGCAGGACTTGGTCGACGATCTGAGTCTTGAGCTTGACAGGCAGGCGCGGCCACAAGGCTGCACACTTGGCCTCGGCGAGGGACAGGCTCTCGAGCGCGGGAAGCTGGACGGGCGCGCCGGAGGGGGCCGCGGTTTGGGCAGTCTCCTCAGAGGTCATCGTCAAGGGCACTAGTAGTAGAGCTGACGTGTAGCAAGGGAGCTGAGCAGTCGATGAGTGAACGGGAGGAAATACGCGGCGTCGACTCGCCGGAGGGTTTCCCTTTCTTCTTCCTTGCTCACTTAGGTCGAGACCCGCCTGCTGCGCTTGTGTCGACTCCAAAACTCCCCAAGGACTTGCTCGAGTGCGGTCAACTTGGCTGCGTGTCCCGACCCTATCTTGCTCCGCTTCATCAGTCCTTCGACTCTCGCCCCTCTCGCTCACCGTCACAGGACTCGTCCAGCATTCGAGATGACGTCGCAGACCACCCAGAAGTGTATCGTGTGTGGAACTGAGACGCGCAGCCGCTGCTCGAGCTGTAGTCAGTCCGGTTTGCACGTCCCCTTCTGCTCGCTCAACCATCAGAACCTGGTGCGCGCGCAGTCTTCCCTTTCTTTCGTCTCAGCGCCCACTGACATGAATGAGGTTGCAGGTCTGGCCTGCGCACAACCTCGTTTGCGGCCCGGGCAAGGCCAACCCCTTCCTGTGGCCGAGGCTCACGTCTCGAGAGGCCGAGGAAGCCGTCAAGCACAAGGACGTCCTCTTCCTCGGGCAGGCTTCCATCTCGATGCTCATTCAGGTGCACGGTGTCGCTCGTCACGAGGTCGATGTGCGTCCCCGGCTGTCCTCCGTGTGCGAGCCAGTCAGACTGACTCCTGCCCGGCCGCGGCAGGACAAGATCAGGTCGATCAGCGATCAGGCGCCTCCCTGCTCAGGCAGGATCTCCCCATCGAGCAACACATGATCGCAAACATCCGTCTCTTCGAGGAAGAGCGCACCTTTGGGCCGCAGCAGACGCCCGGAGAGCCCGAGTTCCCCGTCAAGGTCTTCCGCAGCATGACCTCGTGGGTCGACAAGCTCGACGGCGACTTCCTAAGATCGACAACGACTCCCACGGGCCGCACCCCGTTCCTGCACCGCGTCGTCGCCTTCTACGCCCTCAGCTTCGCGCAAGTTGGGTCCGAGGCCCGCGCGCTGGCCGGCAAGGCGTGGGCTCAGGTCGCCGACAGCTTCGAGCGGGACCTGCGCCCGAAGGACCGCGCGTCTGCGAGGCAACTCATGAGCGTCATGGGGCGGGCGGCTGACATGGAGGGCGCGATGGCGGCGCGCCTGCACGACGTGCTCACTGGGGAGTTTGACTCGGACGACAGCGACGAGGACGACTGGAGCATGGACGAGGACGAGTAAACGCTTGATGGTGGCGGCGTAGCTTGACGCGCTAGAGGGTTTGTGTGGTGCACGCTCGCGGTTTGCTTCCTCGCCCACCCTTCAAGACGAGAGAAGCGGCGCAGCTCCCCGAGAGGCTCTCTGACAAGGCAAACTCGCTCGGATTGCATCCCTCAATCTCAAAGGGACAAGCGAATGTGCGCGCCCTGAAGCGTGCCCTACGAGCGTGTGCCGTACCTGACAAGCTGCTCCTCCCGGCGCGCTGTGCAACCTCATTCACCTCCTCCTCCGCCTCCCCCCCCGCTTCCTGGGCCCATCCCGTCATCCGCGTTCCGGTCGTCGTAGCCCGGGCCAAAGCCGGACAAGTCCGACTCGACGGGCGAGCCCTCGAGCGAGTGCCCCGGCGACGGATCGCCCAGGGAGAGGAAGCGGAGGGTGGGACTGGCGCTGCGAGTCAAGCCCGGGCGGAGGTCTTGCGGGACACGGTACCGGCCTCGGCGCCGGTCAGGCGGATGCCGCGGTGGACGCGCGCCTCGCGGAGCATGGCGACACCCCGCAGGCTTGAGGCGGAAGCGCGGTAGTCGGTACGCCGCGTGTACGGCAGACGCTCCGCCGGAATTCCGCCGTGAGGGGCAAGGGCGCCAGTGGGGACGTCTCGATGAGGTCGAGAAGGTAGGTGAGCGCCTGGCCGCCGCGCGAGAGTCCGCCGACGCGGAGCATCTCGAAGGAAGGTGCCGACGCGAGGGGGGAGGCCGGAGAGGCGCGGGAGGCCAACCAGCTTGTGGCAGGCACCGTCCACAGCGGTCTCGACGGGGCAGCACCGGGCTCGACGTTGCGCGCGGTGAGGGTCCCGGCAAAGAGGGGACAGCGAGAAGACTGCTGACGAGCTCCTCGTCATGCATGGAGAACCTGACGGGGTGCTGTGCGGCTGCCTGACGCTGTCCTGTCTGACGAGGCGCATATGACCCTGTCGACGATGAGTGCCTTGAGCTCGTAGGGCAAAATCGAGATCCCGAGCGACGCCGCGGAAGGTGCGTTGGATGACGGCCCCGTCGAGGCGGGCTGCGAGCCCTGCGAGGCGGCAGGGACAGACATGCGCGGCACCAGAAGCATCGTAGAAGCCAGCTCGGTGCTCTGAAGAGCGTCGGTCATTAAGGATAGCGAAGCGGTGAAGCGGAAGAGGACGACGAGTCGCCGGGAGAGCGTCCCGGGTTGTCCTCCTCAGCGCGGGCCCACCGCACCCAGTGGCTTGACTGTCGCTTCTGACCTACTCAACACGCTACACAGGCGCAATCCACGCACTCGCCGAACGGCCCACGCTGTCTCGAGCTCGTTCTGCCGTCTCATCTCCCAGGCTGTCCCCACTCGCCGCGAGGTCGGCAACGCAAAGCGCGTGACCCCGCATGGCTTTTCAGCGCAGCGTGCCGTGCCTCGCTTGCGGCGTCGAGACGTCGAACCGCTGCTCGAGTTGCGCAAAGGCCGGCATCGACCTCGGCTTCTGCTCGGCCGCGCACCAGAAGCTCGTGCGTGGGTTTCCCTGTGCTCTTCGATCTACCATGTCACTGACACCGCAGCCTGCAGCTGTGGCACCTGCACAAGCTCGTCTGCGGGCGGGGCAAGGCCAACCCCTTCGTGTGGCCAAGGTTGACGGTGGAAGAGGCCGAGGACGCCATCGAGCACCGCAACGTGGCTTTTCTCGAGCACGCCACGACCTCGATGCTCATCGTGAGCTCAGGAAGAGCAATGTCTCCGGTGGGAATTGACGTGAGTCCCGATCCCGACGCAATGCGCGGGGCAGGTCCGCAGCCTGACCCGCCCAGCGCGCGCTGCCGCACTTGCAGAACGCCATCCGCGCCCTCTCTGTCACGGCCCCACCGTGTCGACCCGAAGACGTCGCGACCGAGCAGCGCCTCCTTGCCCACATCCGGCTGTTCGAAGAGGAGCGCAACTTTGGTCCTCGTCGGACGCCGCACGGAGCCGAGTACGTCGTCCGGGTCCTGCGCAGCATGACGACGTGGACGTCCAAGCTCGACACCGACATCCTCGAGCACGTGCCGACTCCGCCGGGCCGCACGCCGTTCCTGCACCGCGCGCTGGCGTACTACGCGCTCGCCTACTCGCCCGCCGGGACCGAGGCGAGCAGCCTGAGCGGCAAGGCCTGGGCGCAGGTCGTCCGGAGCTTCGAGACGGAGCTGAGGCCGAAGGACCCGGCGCTGGCGCGGGAAGGCCTGAGCGAGCTGGCCGTCGTCGTGGAGCGGGCGGCGGAGCGGGCGCTGCGGACGTGGGAGGCTGTGCGGGATGGGAGGTGACGGAGCCTGCTCTTCACGCGTCTTGCTGTTCCTCTGTTGTACCTTTCCAAGCCATATGTGGCGCACTCTGTCATGCGAGTCGTTGCGCGAGATGTGC
This sequence comes from Rhodotorula diobovata, assembly GCA_006352295.1. NCBI lineage: Eukaryota > Fungi > Basidiomycota > Microbotryomycetes > Sporidiobolales > Sporidiobolaceae > Rhodotorula > Rhodotorula diobovata. The sequence continues at coordinate 19,985 of SOZI01000173.1, read as the reverse complement.
CTCGAGCATCGAGACTCAATTGAGTCGACGCCGCGGCTCGTGAGAGAGCCTGAGCAGAGACGCGGCAAGGGTCAGGGTCGCCGCTTCAAGGACCGGGTCAGTGGGTGCAATGACACGTCTGGGTGGTGCGGATGTGCCCTGGCGAGCCCTGAGGTCGGCGAGTGAGGCGGTGCGCCGGGTCGTGCGCTCCTCGTCGCGTCGGGCCTTGTTGCTCGCTCCTCGTCCGTTCCCTCTCTGCTCACCCTAGTCGCTCGTTCTTGCACCCTGGGCACCAGGCCCGCCACTACTACCCTCATGCCCCACCACCCGACCCGCAGCCACGGCGGCGGCGCCATGTCCAAGGCGAGGCTCGCCAAACGGGCGTGTGCGTCAACCTCGGCGCTCTGGACGTTCCCCTCGGCTGGCAGCGACGCGCCCGTGTACGAGGACATCGACCTCACGTGGGACCCGTCCTGCGTCACCGTAAAGTCGTCCACCGTCGACTTGTACCTGAGCGTCGTCGAGACGACAGGCCTCACGGCCGTCCACAAGTGGGAGGACGTCCCTTACTCGACAGGGTCGCTCGAGACCCAGCTCAAGCCATCGTGGTGGAACGCCAGCACCGGCGCAGGATCCGTATCGGCCCAGGTGCGCGCCCCCCCTCTCGACACCTTTCCTTTCCCTCCGGCGCTCGTCAATGTCCGCTGACCTCCGAGGGTGCGTGCGTTCCGTTGCCCCCGCTTCCCCTCGACCAGTTCTCGCTCGTGCCGTCAGGACAGCCCAGCTGGAACACGCCCGCACCGGCTGGACCGGTCTTCACCATCTCGTATAATGGAACGTGCGTCGGCCCTCCTCCTGAGTCGTGTTTGTCCCGTTCGTTACGACGCGCTCGCTGACTCGTTTGCCCGGTCTCCGCACGCGCAGCTACCCATCCGTAACGACCACAGGCGACCAGGCCACATACACCGGTCCCTCCGTCGAATCCGTCTCGGACTCCAAGTCGCGCTCGTCCTCCCCGTCCGGCGGCAAACTCGCCGCGGCCGTCCTCGTCCCGATCCTCGTCGTGATCGCCGCCGCGGTCGGCTACGTCGTGTGGTACAAGCGCAAGAAGCGACCAGAGAAGAAGCGCTTCAGCGCGGTGCGTGCCGCTCTTGACGCGGTCGTCTGATTCAGATGCAGTAATTGACTCTTCTCCCTCTCGGATCTAGGTCGTCGACCACCGCATGTCGATGATCTCGCAGGGAACGTGGCAGCCTCGCCCGTCGATGGCCTCCCGTCCCGGCTCAATGCACCCGTCGCACCGCCCTTCCGGGTCCTACTCGGGCGGCAACCGCGGCTCGTACTTCGCCAACCCGGATCACCGCCAGTCGACCTACTCTCACTCAGGCTCGGCCGTCGGTGTCTCCTCCCCGCTGCGCCCGCCGCCGCCCGCCGAGATGCGCCAGACGGGGCAGGGCGAGCGCAGCAGCCGCGTGTCGTTCGCTGCGGGCGAGACGATGCACAAGCCGCGCCCGTCGTTTGCGAGCAACACGCGCTCGTCGCTGCACCAGAGCCAGCTGCGTCACTTGGCGTTCCTCCCCGGCGAGGGCGAGCCCCTCCCGTCGACGTCGCCTCAGCACTCGCCGCAGCTGTCGCGTTCGGCGGACCCGACCTTTGGCTCCGGCGGCGTCCTCTCGCGCTCGGGCTCGTCGTCGCTCAGCCTGGCCGTCACCGCGCCAGAGAGCGACTACTTCTCGCGGTCCGGCACGCGCGAGGAGCTCGCGTCGGTGCACTCGCCCTCGAGCCAGTCGCTCGGGTCCTTCTCGCGGCCGTACGGGCACGCGCAGAAGCCGAGCGTCGCGAGTTCGCTCCGCCACGAGCTCAACGGCCTCCCCGCGCTCGCTGTCGTGCGCGACGGGCGCCTCGCGTACAGCCACCCGGGGGACCGCACCCCGCCCGCGACGCCCGCCGCCGACCCCTTCACCGCCCCGTCGCAGCAACGCACCTCGCCCTCGTCGTCTCTCCGGCCCAAACCCTCCCTCGCGAGCCTCTCGACCGAGTCCCTCCCGCACGGCCCGACGGCAACGACGACCATGCCCCGCGCGTTCGGCGACCCCTCGCAGCGCGAGAGCCGCATCCTGTCCCCAGACGAGGCGCTCGCGTCGTACGCGCGCGAGGTGACGAGCCCGACGCCGTCGGCGTCGGCGCAGCGCGGCGCGGCCAAGGGAGGGTTCGCGTGGCCGGGACGGCTGCTGCGCAGCTTTACGGGGGGCAGCATCGCGGGGGTGCTGGCGGGCAAGGACAGGGACAAGGACAAGGGTGCAGGTGCGGGCGCGGGAGACGGGAGGAGGGAGAAGGCGGAGGGGGGGTTGGACGAGAAGCGCGAGGGCGCGAGGAGCCCCTTCGAGGACCCGCTCGAGGACGACTCGGATCAGCAACACGCCGTGGCGTACGACGTGCGCGGCGAGCCCGTGTCGCGGCCGGCGCAAGAGTCGCAGGAGTCGCTCATTGACGAGAAGGGCGGCATGGGGAGGGCTGTGTGAAGGGGGAGGAGCGGGTTCGGCGCGTCGCTTTTCGACTTTCTTCCTGTTTCTCTTCTTTTTCTCTGTGCCCCTTTCGTGCCGTCTCGTCGGAACATCTGCCACGATACCCTTACCGTAGCTTCGCTCGTGCTCTGGTCTCCGTCACCCAATCCGCGCCCTCGGAGAGGTCTTCGTCCCTGCCCTGTGCCCTGTACTAGCCGCAGCCTGTGTGTCCCAGTGAGCGCGTCGTTGTTGTCTCGTCGATGCAGTTCGCAGCGCGGCCTGAGCGCGACGCGTGGACTGCGCGAATCCCTTTGTCCCTCTCCGACCCCTTCTCCGCCTCCCTTTCTCCCGCGATTACTCGCCGACCCCGCTGCAGCCTATAGAGCGCTCGGTATGTGCGCAGGCTCTGGACCTGCGTAGTGATGGAGCGCCCCATGCGACGCAGCGGCTGTCATCTCGGAGGCCGCTCGTGGTCCCCGCGAGCGCGCACAAAGGCCTTTCTCGAGCTCGCATGACGACGGGTTGTCCTGCGTGTTTGCTGTGCTCCAAGCTGCGCGTCGACAGTGTGCTGTGCCTTCCTCTTGCGGCTCTCGCTCCTCGGTCGCGCGTCCCACCTCCGCTCGCCTGCGCTTGCCAGTGCGCGCGTCTCTCAAGGCTGGCCATGGACGGTAAGGCCTTCGGCGGGCGGCTACTCTTCTTTGTTATCAAATGGGACTGACTCTGTCATGCGCGCGCAGTCACGACGCACGTCTCCCCGCCTCACACGCCCGTCTCTTCCGTCGCGTCGTCCTTCCTCTCCTTTTCGCCCGAAGCGCCTCGCACTCCACAGACGGCCTCGCCGCGCTCACCGAACGGCGATGCGACGCCAAAGGCCGGACGAGAGCACGTTTACGTCGCCATGGCGGTAGACATGCCGCGCAGGCCATTCCGGCTTGAGCCTCCGCCCGCGTCGCGCCGGCGGGCCAAGCGCGCGGCCGATGCCAGGAGCCAGGTCGACACGCGTATTCCGCAGCTCAGTAGCCGGAACCCATTCGCCGCGCTCGTCGCACCGGACTCGGTAGAATCGGTGGGCTCGGACGCGTCGACCCCGTCCAGCACCGGCACAGGCGACTCGTCGACCGCTTCCTCGTCGTCGAGCGCTTCCACGCCGACGCAGGACAGCAACGAGGACGATGACATCGTCGTGTATGACGGCTCGTTCGTCAACCCGGTGCACTCCTCTCGTGGTCCCCCAGGCCTGTGCCTCTCGACCCTCGACACCAGCCTCCAGGCGCTCGGGCTCTGCGACGAGGGGGACGTCAGCTCCGCCTGGGAGGACGAGCTCTACTCAAGTCTGTCTGAGGCATCGCCGGTCGAGTCGGCCTTCGCGCCGCGCATCCCGAGGCTGTCCTTCCAGGCGCCGTCGCCGGAGCAGCCGCGACGCAGTCCGCGCGCCTTGGCGGCGTCACCTCGCCGTCCTCGCAAGGCAACGCAGCCGTCGCCTCACCACCCGTTCGGATGCGCCGGCGCTGCTATGCCCGCCTCACCCTCCCGGTCGCCAAAGCGGTCCCCGAGGCGCTCGTCCCCGCGCAAAACCTCGCCGAACGACAGTCCTTCTCGCCCTCGCATTTCGTCCAGCTCGGCGCTCTCCTCGCTCTCCTCGCCTGCGCTAGAGGCGTTCCAGCTCGACCCGACCTCGCCGATTCAGTTGCGTCGTTCGCCGCCCAAACTCCGCCCCTTTGGCGTCCCCCTCCCGTCCCTCTCAACCTCGCTCATCCGCCCTCGCACCTCCCCGCTCAAGTTGCACTCGTCGAATGCGACCACGCTCGACGCAAAGCAGGCTCGCCGCGAGGCAAAGCGCGCGGCGCGCGCCGAGCAGGACCGTGCGGCTGCCGAGCGCGCCAACCGCTCGCTTGACGGGATCGACCTCGACGAGCTCGACCGCTTCTTTGGCATCACTCCGAAGCGAGGCAAGGCATCGAGGGGCGGGTACGGCGGAGAGGGGCGACGGGGTGGAGAGCGCGAGCAGCGGGCCTGGAGGGACGCCGAGGAGTTCAGGGGGCTGCTCGACGGCGACGACTGCGAGGCGAGCGGCGAGGAATGGACCGCGGTGCGGGCAAGTGGGGACGACGACGACCTCAGCGGCTTCGACGTTTGCACGCGTCGCGGCCCACCCCCGCCTCTCTTCCTTCACGGGTCGACCCCGTCGCGCTCGTACTCGTTCGCGAGCTCCGACGGCTCTCTCGACGATGCCGCCTCGGCGCTGGACGCCCGCGTCAGCCTCGCGTCGCCCATCGACCTCTCGTGCACTTCCGTCCCCTCGCTCTGTCCCTCGCCCTTCCAGTCTCCCAGCGCCAGTCCGTCGTCGGCGACACCGCACGGCTCCGTCGACTCGGTGAGCAGCCAAGGCAGCTCCAGGCATCGTTCGGCGCGCGCACCTCGTCTCTCCCGGTCATGCGCGGTCGTGGGCGGTGAGTAGGATGCGGCGGCGGCGCGCTGCGCATCACGCAAGTCGCTAGTCGAGGACGGGCGCAACCTGAGCCTGAGTCATCTGCCCCTGGTCGGGTCACTGGAGAGGCGGCACTGCTTGAGGTTTGAATTGCGAGAGAGGGTAGTCTATGCAAAGGACGAAGCGAGAGAGTGGAGAGAAAAATGGAGAGATGCACACAAGCGACCAGATCCTCACAACTCGTCGTCGTAGTCGTCCAACAGCTCCGCATCGAGCGCGTCGTCGAGGCGCAAGTTGCGGTACCCGCCCCTCCGACTCTGCCGCAGTCGATCCCGGATCCAAGGCAGCTCGCGCACCCTCTCGACGAGCGCGCCCGCGAGACCGACGACAAAGTACGGCACCGAGACGAGCACGTCGACGACGGCTGACGACGAGCGGCCGAACGACGACGACTCGCCGACGGCGTCGGGGAGGCGGATGCGGCCCTTGCCGAGGCCGCCGCTGCCGCCGCGCCGACGCGTCCACCAGATGGCGGCCAGCGCGGCGATGCCGAAGGGGAGGACAGCGACGGTCGCCCAGAAGAAGCCGCTGCGCGCGGCGTGGCCCGGGCAGACGTGCCGCGAGCCCTTGTCGAGCTGGACGCCGCCTTCGCACTTGGAGTGCGGGATCTTGCGCATGCTTGTGCGCTCGTACCAGAACGGCTCGTTGACGGGGCACGTCTTGTCCGATTCTAGCGGCTGGGCACCCTCGACGAGGACGCACTCGCCGCGGCTGTCACGCTTGTAGTTGTACTCGCTGCGGGGCGCGAGGTCAAGCAAAGTCAGCGCATTGGCATGGCCGCGGGGACAGCCCCGAGCGGGTGTGGACTAACCACTCAAAGTCGTCTGAGGTGCACGCGCAGTACTTCTCGATTTTGGCGGGCTGGGGCAGTTGCTCGCCGATGAAGCAGTTGCGGTCGCGGATGCGGCGGTGGTACATGGCCTACACGTGTGATGGAGATCAGCCGGGGACACGAGGCCGTGCGAAGAGAGAGATAGGCGCACCTGCATGCCAAAGAGGCACGGCTCGTCGCGCACCTCGGACGGCGACCACAGCTCAAAGTCGTCGTGCGCTGGGTTGCTCAAGTCGAGCTTGCACTTGACGTTGGTGACGGACGAGAAGTCGAGGTGGATCGCGACGGTCGACTCGGGGCGGTCCGTCTTGGTGCCAAAGAGGATGAACTTGCGACTCGTGTCCTGCGGGACGGTGACAATCGAGCGGACCCGGATCGACTCGCCAAACGAGTAGTCCTGCCACGAGAGGCCCTCGTTGAGCGTGAACGTGACGTGGTCGGTCGGCTCCTCGTCGTTGGCGAGGAGGAGGATCGAGCCCGCGTCGCCGTATTCCCACATGTGTGCGTCCTTGTGCACCTCCTCCCACGAGAAGCCGCCGTCGCGCGTGAGGAACGTGTCCGAGTCGGTGTAGCCGACGAGGCTCTCGCCAACGTTGCCAACGGCGAGCATGAGCCCGACGGCCGACGTCGACGAGTAGGTCGCGCGCGGGTCGCGGCGCTCGGTGTACCCGTGGATGTGCAGCGCGCAGTGGGTGCCGGTGCAGTCGTACGCGCGGCCGAGCGAGTCCCTCTTGGGCGGGACGAGCGGCTTCCACCGCCCGCCGTCGTTGTGCGTGATGCGCGTCTGGAGCTTCTTGTTGCTGCTCAGGGCCGCCTCGTCCGGGTTGGACACGACGTTGATGACGGCGATGCCGTCGAGGCCGATCATCTTTTCAAAGTCGACAAACCCTTTGCCGTTGCGGTTGACGTACTCGACCGACGGGTTGTAGTAGGTCCCGTTCGAGTTTGACTTGAAAAGGGTGCCCCACTCGCTCCCGACGTTGGGGTGCGTCGTGACGTGGAGGAAGATGGCGTCGGTCGTCGACTCGAGGACGGTGTAGGCCTATCCCAGGGGGAGGAACTCGGCGTCAGCTGCAGGCACGACGAGGCAATTGGGTGAGCCCGACGCGGGGGGGACGGACCTGGTTCTCAAGCTGCATGTTGGGCGGGAAGCGCGCGAGAGCGAACGTCTTGCCGTCGAGCGACACCTTGAGGCCGATGGCGCGCGTGTTCTCCGAGATCTGCGAAGCGAGGCGCGTCAGAGTCAGCCCTTCGGCGGCGTCCCAGGCAGAGTGAGCGAGAGAGAGCGCAGCAGCAGACGCACCTCGGCGACAACCATGTACTCCTCGAACGTGGCGAACCCGACAATGTTGTCAAAGAGGGTCTTCTTGTTCGAGTAGAAGAACTCGCCGGCGACGAGCCTGAGCGGGTTGTTGTTCTGGTAGACGGCGCGCTGCGACCCCTTCTTGTCGCGGTAGCTCTCGCAAAAGATGACCTTCTCGTCGATGCGCAGCTTCTTGTCGCGCCCCCAGCTGCACACGCGCACGTACTCCTCGAGCTTGCTCCAGTTGCGCCCGTTGTCCTTGGTCATGTAGGCCACGGCGCGGCACGACGTCGAGTCCGAGTCGCCGCAGTCCTGCTGGCCCGTCCAGATGAGCCAGTCGGGCCGCAAGGGGTGGAAGTCGAGCAAGGGGATCCCGAGCCCGTTGGGGTCGGCCGGCGCCGTGAACTTGTTCCACGTCTTGCCCTTGTCGGTCGAGTAGTGCACCGTGCGCGACTCGGTGATGAGGTACGCGCGGTCACGGGCGTAGCTGTGCATCGTCATGGCAACGATGTGCGCGCCGTTGACGACCTCGTGCCACGAGAAGCCCTCGTTGTTGGACTGCCACACGCGGTTCTTGTTCGTGAAGGCGAGGATCGTGTGCGAGTGCTCAAAGTAGGCGTGGTCAATCACGTAGCCGGGGAAGGTGAACTGCGCGCTCGAGAGCAAGGGTCAGCGAGGGGCACAACCGAGTCGAGGGCGAGCAGGGACGCAAACGCACAGTCTGGTGCGACACCAGGCCCGGCGTCTCCTTGCCCGCCGAGCACGGCTTCTCCTCGAGCGCGTCCTTCTTGATGCCGCGCTTGACGTCGCACGTGTTGCCCGGGATGAGGCGGTACCCGCTCGAGCCCTTGAACTTGTCGCCGTCGCGCAGGCACTGCCCGGGCGGGATCGTCTCGGGGCCGACAGGGACGCAGTGACCCGTGCCGTCGGGCGCAAAGTTGTAGTCGCTGCGCACGAGCAGGCGAGGCGAGGCGAGACGGGACAGGGCAGGGCGGCGTCGACTGGAGGTCAGTCCTTGGCCCGGGAGTAAGGAGAAAAGCAGGACAGCGGCGCACCACTCGTAGTCCTCGTCCTCACACGGGCAGTTCTCCTCGCGCCCGACGGGGTCCTTCCACTTCTCACCGATGACGCAGTCGGCGTCCTGCTTCCGGCGCATGTAGTATTGCTGCACGGGGCGGGGAGAGGCCGTTAGACCCACTTTCCGCGCACGAGACGCAATGGACGAGAGCGAGCGGAGGTGACGCACCTTGTGGCCCATGAGGCAGTCAGGCTGGCCGCCAATCGTGCGCGCGTACCACTTCTCGAGGTCGCTGTCCTTGCACTTGCGCTTGCCGAGGCTCGCAAAGTCCATGTGGACGACGATGTGGCGCTCGCCCTTTGAGCCCTTCTTGTCCGAGCGGCGCGTGAGGGTCCCGAGGAGGATGAACTTGAGCGAGGTCGAGTCGGGGACGGTCGTCAGGAGCCGGGCACGCAGCTTGACGCCGAGGTCAAACTCTTTCCTGCGAGTTGCGGAGAGACGACAACGTCAGCTGTTGTCGAGCTGGACCGCGAATGGAGTGCGCACCAGGTCTTGCCATAGTCGAGCGAGTACTGGATGACATCGGTCGGCTCCTCGTCCTCGACCATGAGGAGCACGCTGCCCTGATCGCCCCACTCGTACTTCTTGGCGCCGTCGTCGGCCATCCGCCACGTCAGCCCCGCATCGGTCGAGATGAACGTGTCGCACTCGTCGTACGGCAACAGGCGGTCGCCGACCGTGCCGACGCCCATGACGAGCCCGGGCGCCGTCGACGAGAAGACACGGCCGTAGTTGTGCGGCGTCGTGACCGAGTGCAGGTGCAGCGAGCAGGTCTCCTGTTGCGTTGCGGGCGCGGCGCGGGCGAGAACAGGTGAGCATGCCGTGCGGAAGCGAGAGCAGGAGCTGCTGGGCGAGACGACGCACGACATCGTCGACGTCGCAGCCGACTTTGCGGCCCTCGTTGTCGGTCGACGGCGCCTTGATCAGGCTCCAGTGTCCGCCTGAAGGAGCAGACTGTCAGCGCGGGGGTCCAGGGCGGGGCACGCCCCAGTGGCACAGAGGACGGAGCGGGCCTACCGTCATCGAACGTGATGCGCGTCTTGAGGTCCTTGTCGTGCCCAGCCTCAACCGCAGCGACGTTCATGACCGTGTTGATGATGGCGACGCCCTCGACGCCGACAATCTTCTCAAAGTCGACGATCCCGTTCCTGTTGCGGTTCGTGTTCTCGAGGCTCCGCACAAAGTAGGTCCCGTTCGAGTTGCTCGTGAAGAGCGTGCCCGCCGCGGCACTCGGCGACGAGTTGACGTCGACGAGGATCGAGTGCTCGGTGCTCTCGACGATCGTGTAGGCGTTCTCGCGCAGGCCGTGGCCGTGCGGGAACTGGGCGCGGGACCACGTCGCGCCGTCTTCAGACACGTAGAGGACCATCTCGCCTGCTCCGCCCGCGCCGCCCGACCCGCCCTCGGAGGACGGAGGCTTGAGCGCCGTGACGAGGTACTTCTGCACGCCTCCGACGCCGACGACACCACGGGCCTCGCGACCAATGCCGAGGTCGACGTAGGTGCGGTCCTTGTCGAAGAAGTCGGTCGACGAGTACAGGCGCGATTCCCTGAGCGCGCGAGGGGCGCCGCCGCCGAGGAGGGACGAGATGGCGTCCTTGAGGGACGAGCCCGAGGGGGCGTCCGACGACTGCGCCGAGGGGGGCTCGTACGCGGCACAGAAGATGAGCGAGTCGGACACGGACGCGGCGAGGTCCTTCTTGTCGTGGGCAAAGATGCAGCGCGAGGTGTAGGCGAGGAGGGGCTTGGGCGACGACGCAAAGGCGTCCTTGGTGTAGAACGTCTGTGAGCGGGCAAAAGTGTGAGTCAACCCAGCTCGGACTCACCACGCAGAGGGGCACACGGCCGCGCGCGTTCCACACGCGGAGGTCCAGCCGCGACTCACCTCGTCGTGACAGACCCGGCCCTGCCACCCACCCGCGTCGTCGCACGACTGGCCCGTGAACAGGATCCAGTCCCACTTGCGGGCATGGAACGACAGCGTGTTGGCCGAGAGCGAAGGCGCGAGCGCCGTCTTGAACGACTGCCACGTCTCGCCGCGGTTGATCGAGCGGTAGTGCGTCGTGCCAGCCGTGAGGACGAAGGCCTGCAAAGGGGCGCGGTTGAGTACCTACTCCGACATTCGCAGAGTCTGATGGAGCTTCGGAGAAGCCCGGAAGGCTCAGCAGGCCAGACGAGAGGGCGACTCACGATCTTGGCGTCGTACGGGTGCTCGAACAGCATGTAAGACTCTCCATGCGGGACGCCCTCGATGATCTTCCACTCCTTGCCCTCGTCCCCAGAGCGCCAGATGTTGCGGCCGATCTGGTCGTGGTAAAGGACGACCTGTGGGTGGGGGGAAGGAGAGGGCCAGGGAGGAAGGTGGCGGGAGGGACGGGAAGGATGGAAGAGTCAGCGTGCCCTCGTTCGTACTGCGGTTCGTGCACCTGTGTGCGCTCCACAAGGAGCGCGTTGTCCCCGACAGAGGTCCGGCGCAACCCCATGACGCGGCTCGCCCATCCTGCGAGCCGCACCAGGCGTTTCTGCCCCATGACGCTCGCCGCGCTTGTCGGACCGTGCTTGGGTCCAACGCAGCGACAGAGTGGCGCAGAGCACCCGCGGATGGGCCCCCCAGATTGCAGCGAGACGCGACGACGGCCCCACTCGCGAGAGGGTCGCGTGTCGACAGAGTCGCCGACGACAGCTCGGATTGGTTTGAGAGAGCGATGGTACGCACGGGCGAGTCGTCAAAGTACATGATGCGCGAGGGCAAGTTGTCAAAGAGGGTGTGGGACAGTTTGGGCTTGTCGCCGTCGGAGGCGGCGAGGGCCGTGGTGGGGAGGACGGCGAGTGAGAGGACCAGGGCGATGGCCAAGGTCCAGAGCCCGGCTGCCGAGTGGAGCAGCTGGGCGGGTGGTCGTGACCGCATCGTGTCGAGTGTGGGGGCGAGTCGCTCCCTTGAAGACGGTGAGCGGGTGGCTGGGGAGAGCGCTTGCTGCTGCGCGTGCGAGGGAGGCGAGCCCAGACAGACAGAGGGGACGCGTCGACTCGAGGGGAGGCGCCTTTGTCCTGACAGCGCCGCTTCCCCTTCCAGCGAGCGCTCCCCTCTCTCCTCTCTCTTCCTCTCACCACTCGCTTTTCTCGTGAGTACCTCGTCCCTCCGCGCTCTCTGGGTTGTGATGAACACCTCCATTGCATGGCTTTCGTAACCGGCCACCTCAGTCCGCTCATTCAGTTGAGGCTCGGGGGCGTCGGCCGTCGCTTGAGGGACCAGCTCGTTCTTCGGAGCAGCCCCCGCTCGCGGCGACGACGCCTTCGAGGGGCGCCCGGCCTTGACGATCCAAAACTTTAGACAAGCATATGGCTGAGCCCACCAGCGACTCGCCCCGTCGAGCTCCACCGAGCACGCGTCGCTGACCTTGAACCTTTTCCCCCTTCCCGCGTCGCGACAGTCTCCTCACCGCCTTTGCTCCGCCGCAGTGCGCTCGGCACTTGCCTCGACCTTGCTGCATTCGAGCGTGCCCCTGCGTCGCCGCCCGCACTCGCCGCCTCCCGCTGCTTTCTCGTGAGTCCCTCCCTCCCCCATCCCTCTCCCTTTAGCGCATCCCCCGCCCTCGCCCCCACCCACGCGGGTGTCTGGCCAGTGACGCAAACCATTCAAATAGCATGTTAGACTGCACGAGTCGGTGTTGCGTGATTCGCTCCGCCCCGACGCTGCTGAGACACGATTAATTCACACTGCCTGAGGCCTCTCTCTTTGACCCCCGCGACGAGGGCGCTCGAGGGGATGCGCTGCTGCATCAGTCCGTTGACCGTTCGGCACAGTCGCTGACACCCCCTTCCGCGCACACAGGCTTCTCTTGCCCGTTCGACAGGCGCACTTCGCGCGCACTCACTTGCTCCTTGCTGTCTCTCCTTCCTCCTCGACCTGTCTTCCTCGCGCATCTCGTGAGTCTCTCCCCTCCCTCCTCTACACCCACCCACCCCGGCCCGAGATTAGAGCACACCGTATCGATACTTCGAGACCCTCCCGCGCTCAACGAAAGAGGGGGCGAGGCGCTCGCGCGTCCTCGCTCCCTCGAGGCGGGAGGGAATGCCGATGCACCCGTAAGCACGTCAGTATGAGGCCTTGCGTGCGCGTTTCGAGTACGAGCAGGACGAGGGACGGAGCAGAGGGAACCGGCGCTGACCTCGCTCCTGTACGCCTCGCCGCAGGCTTCTGCTCGTCTCGCCCGCTCGCAGCTCTCGTCCTTTGCACATGCCTGGCTCTGCACTCTGCGTCCCGCTTCGCAATGCACTCGGTTCCCCACAACGAAGGGCAGAACGTCCTTGAAGGGAGAATCGAGACAGCTTGAGGACGTCGGCGCTCGACACCGTACGGCGAGAGGCGGAAAGGTGTGCGCTGAACGGCGGTAGCCGACAAGGCAGTGTCGATCTCGCTGCTGTGTGGAAGGAGAGTCGCAGGGAGAAAAGCGCAGCGGTTGGGCAGCATCTTCGGGGCCGTCTCCGAACAACGGACGGACGCCGGACGCCGCTCGACCCTCGCTGCAGGGCGCGCGCCCGGGTCTCACAGATTCATGCGTTCAATCTACTAGAGTCCGAGCAACAGCAGTGAATGTCCTAGCGACCCCTCTGTGAGGCAGACAGAGCGGTCGGCGTCATGACATGGCAACTTGCCCGAGAGCGCGAGAAGAAGGGAAGCGGGAGCCGCGGGACGCGCGGAGCACAGGCGTAGAGGACGGGTACGCCGAAGAGGCTTGTAGGGATAACTCGAGCGACGCAGCAGGGCAGCACGGCGGGATGGTCGAGGCGGACGAGCGAGTCGGCATCACCTCATCACCGGGAGCAGACTCACTCCGTTCACACCCTCCGAGTGACACTGACAACAGCTTGAAAGCCATGAAGGCTTACATCTAGTGCGCCCTCCTGCCCGTCTTGCCTCACCCCCACGCTCACCCCGGCAGAGCCTTCACCTTCACCGCCTCCCTCCCTCCCTCCCCCCGCCCGCCTGCAGCGACGACATCGAGGGCGACCAGCGCCTCCCGCACGACTCGGGCGAGCAGGTCACCGTCGACCAGCTCAAGGCCATCGGCGTCCTCCCCTTCCCGGGCATCGAACTCGACCAGGTCGAGACCATGTGCGTCCCTTGACCCGGGCCTGCCTCGCTCGGCTCCTCCTCCGAGGCGAGCTGACCGATCTGAAATACTCGTGCTCGGCCACACACAGCGCAAGGGAGCGCGGCTACAAGAACCGCGACGAGATCAACGTGAGCAAGGCGGGGCTGGGCGACATCTACGAGGAGAAGATCAAGGGCTTCTTCCGGTGAGTGGTGCCTCTCCTTGTGTTCATCCTCAGGTCTAGCTAACAGGGAACCGACCCGCGCAGGGAACACCTGCACGAGGACGAGGAGATTCGGTACATCAAGGACGGGAGGGGCTACTTTGACCTGCGCGGTGCGTCTCGCAGCTCTCTCTCTCGCTTCGTTATGAGACGCGGAAAAGCTTCAGCAGCTCCCATGCGAGGCCGCCGACCGGCACAACGCTCCGCGTGGCCTGCGTGTTTCACCTCCCGCGTTCCCCGCTGACACCCGGCACCTCCCCACCTCGCAGAGAAGGGCGACAAACGCTGGATCCGGGTCGCTGTCGAGCCCAAGGACCTCCTCATCGTCCCCGCCGGCGTCTACCACCGCTTCACGCTCGACGAGGGCGACTTTATCCACGCGATGCGGCTCTTCCAGGTGCGTTTTTTTTTTGTCAAGTCCGCATGTGCCTCGAGCCCTGCGTCGGGGCCTGCTGTTCGCGGGCCAAGGCGCTGCTTCCGAGGGCCTGATCTGACGATCCATCGCCTGCAGGACGAGCCCAAGTGGGTCCCGCACGACAAGAGCGAGCAGACCGACGCCAACCCGTTCCGCCAGCAGTACTTGGAGCAGATCAAGGCATAGCCTGGCCGACTCGCGATGCAACCGTGGTGCTTTGTACATGCTCGGTCACGCCGTGCGGTGGGTGGTACACGGCGCGCGACGTGCCCCCTAGGAGTGGACGACTCTGGGCGCGATGAGAGCGCGCGTTTCCCAAACCTCTCAACGCTGTCGTGCAGACAACGCCTCGTCTCTTCACTGCCATCTGACAACATTGTGGACTGGGCTCCCGACCGGACAAGGGTCGCAGCCTCGCCAGCGCTTTGACCCAGGTGCGTGCAGATGCGCGACCGTCCAGTCCTCGCCAGGACGACGTGTCGCTCGGCAGCGAGTGAGCTCACCGGACGCACTGTGCTGCGAGAGAGATGCTCGTGGCACTTCAACTCGAGAGCTCGCCGCCTTGAGCGGGCGAGCGGGGCCCGGTCGACCTTCCCAAGTCTGCGCGGCCCTACCCTTGCGCGCAGGTGGGCGTCGTGCACAGCTCGAGCCTCTGTCAAAGTGCTGCGAGCGCATCGATACAGTCGATTGACGGCAGAAAGAGCCCCGAAGCGAGCTGGATGAATGGTGCACGTGCCCCCTCTCAGCCTGTTGTCGGCGCGACGCGTCGGCTCGCGCTTGGAGCGCGCCGAGGGCAAGGCCTTGGTCCCCGCCTTCCCTCTTCCCCCGCCAGTCTCCTCCCTCGCACTCTCGCCAGTCTCGCACTCGTCCCACGCTCGTTTAGTCCGGCCCACCCCGTCACTCGTTCCAAACGCACACTCGACCGCCTCCTCGCCCCACGCTCCCCTTTGTCGCGCGCGCAGATCTTCCTCGCCGCCAAGACCCTCCACTCAGCCTCGCCCTCTCTAACGACACACACACACACACACGTCCCGGGACAACACAGCGGCCATGCACTTCTCGACCGCCCTCGCTTCCTTCGCCGCCCTGGCCCTCTCCGCCCCGGCCGTCTTCGCCAACCCGTACATCTACAAGCCGGTCGAGGCGTCCCACTACAGGGCGGGCGACAGCTTCACCGTCTCCTGGCGTGATGTGCGTGCCTCTCTTTCGCCCGTGACAGTGCGCCCTACCCGCTGACCTCCGAGCGAGCCGTCGCGATGCAGAACGGCGAGGCGCCCCTCTCGAGCGCTTACGGCCAGACGACCGTCTCGCTCTATACGGGCTCGTCGCTCGTGCAGACTGAGATCGCAGCGCTCGGCACCGTCGCCGACCCCTCGACCGACACGGAGGTGCTCATTACGATTGACCCGACGTGGGGACGTGAGTCCCTTGCTCGTCTTCCTCCGGACGCCAGGAGCCCGTCACTGACCGGACGCCGAGTGACACTGCGCAGCCGACTCGGACGACTACTTCATCCGGATCCAGTCGGTCGCGGGCGTCGACAGCACAGGCGCGCCCCTCCAGGCCTTCTCCGCGCGCTTTGCGCACGTCTTGGGTGTTCACCCCTCCCCTCACTCTTGCCCACGACTGACCCACCATGATCAATCCGCAGTTTGAGCCAGATGACCGGCACCTGGTCCTCGACCGCCTCCGCCGCCCTCGCCGGCTCCCCCGTTGCCGCCGCCGCCGCGTCCGCGTCCGCGACCTCCCCTGCTGCGGCCGCCGCCGCCTCCACAATGGCGACGAGCGTCCGCGCGGCGGCGACGAGCGCACCTGCGGCGTCGGTCGCGTCCCTCGAGAGCAAGGTCGCGGCGTCGTCCGAGTCGAAGAGCGCGAGCGCGTCGGGTGCGCAGGCGAGCGCGTCGGGGACGAGCGGCACCGAGGGACGCGTCGTTGTGGGAGGCGTCGTCGGACTCGTGGGTGTCGCTGCCGTTCTCGCGCTCGTCTGAGCGGGCCCCTCGGAAGCCGCTGCCGAGGGAGTCCTGCACCCTCGCCCATTCCCCGTTCGACTTTCCTTCCTCTTCCCCCGACTCTCGTGTGTTTTCCTATTCCCCCCGTTTTTGCGCTTGATGCGCGCTGCTGCAGTGCAGGCCAGTCCCAGCACGCGAGCGCGATGCCGATGTCAAAAGTTGAGCGAGGGAAGTCAAGTCTCGCTCGCGCCCGCTCTCCCTCGCGCTCGCCCCTCGTCGTTGCGCACCCTCGGCTGTCGCGAGCCCGTCACCTGCTCTGAGCTGCACCTCCCGCTTCTTGACTCGCGGTGCGCTGACCTGCGACCTCCGCATGCGCCCGCGCCCCTTCGAGCGGCGCGGCCTCATCTCTCTGACGCGTCCCTCCCTCACCCGCTCACTGCAACAGCTCGCACGCTCGGCATGGCGCCTGTGAGCAAGCCCTGCATCGTGTGTGGCACGCCCACCCCCAGGCGCTGCTCAAAATGCGCCCCGCACACCAACCTCTTCTTCTGCTCGACCGAGCACCAGAAGCTCGTGCGTCTCTCTCTCGCTCTCTCTTCCCGCTTCCCAGGCGCCACCTCGCTGACCGAGCCCCGCACCCAACAGGTCTGGCCTGTGCACTCGCGCGTGTGCGGCACAGACACTGGCAAGGGCTGCATGTGGCCCCTCACGGTCCACGAGGCGCAGACCATCCTCGACAACCGCGACGTCCCCTTCCGTCGTTGGTCCGGCGAGCAAGGCTACACACAGGCCAAGTATCTCGACAAGGAGTGCAAGGTTCCGCGCGTGGCACACGCTGTGCGTCATTGAATTGGCGACTGAGCATCAAACTCGAGTGCAGCCGCGCTGACCGAAACGCCTTGCGCAGGACTACGTACATCAGTTCACCTCGCAGCCGTCGGGCCACTGGGCTCACAAGCAGAGCTTCGAGTCAGCGTTGACCGACCTCAGGCAGCACGAGTTTGAGCGCACGACGCGCAACGGCACGGCGATCGACTGGCCGACGCTCAACGTGTGGGACCTCGCGACGGCGCTCCGCTGCAAGTGGGTCCCCTTGACGCCCTTGTTCACACCGTGGTACGGCCCGACGATGCACCACTTTGTGCTCCTCCTCGCGCTCGTCAAGGAGTATCACGTTCGTCCGGACGAGGTCCCGCTCGCGTTCTGCGAACACGCATACGAGGCGCTCCGTGCGACGCTTCGCTCGCTGCACCCGCAGCCGCAGCTGGGCAGCGTGCAGATTGAGCTGCTGCAGGAGCTGCTCGACCCGCGGACCATGGAGTTGCGCATGCCGCTGGGAGTTCTGTACTGAGGGACGGACGGACGTGTCGTCGTCGCTCGTCGCGCTTGTTTGGTGTAGGATCGTGAAATGTGCGTGCATGGCAGGGCGAGACATAGGCGAGTGACACCATATGACGAAGCGAGCTGGGCGAGCTGAGACTGTTGACCTCAGGCAGTCGATGTCGACCCCTCCTGCGGGGCTAGACGCAGCAGTAGATGCACCGGCACCTTCTGTGTCTGCCGTCAGCCCGGCGCTCGACTTTGCAGCAGGGACTGTGGCCGGTCCGTTGCCTCTCGTTGTCCTCATCTGGTCCTGAGCCGTGACCAAGGCCTGACGCCCCGCTGACCGCCTCGTGCGCCCCATGCGCAGGCGTGGCATCTCTCCTGACCGGTCACCCCTTTGACACTGGTGCGCCCTCGTTCCCTCGCCGCTCTCCCTCCCCCTCGACTCGCTCGCTCACCTGGTGGGTGGGGGTGGGGTCCCTCCTCTCGCTCCGCTCCGCAGTCAAGGTCCGCCTCCAGACACAGCAGCGCGTCTCGTCGTGGCGAGGCGGCGGCGGCATCGAGGCGGCGTGCGAGGTGTCGACCCGCCAACTGTACTACAAGGGCGCCGCGCATGCCTTTGTCAGGGTCGTCCGCGAGGAAGGGGTGCGTCGCCGCGCGCGTTTCGACTGGGCTTGTTGCCTCCTCGGTCGCTTCACGAACGACGAGGTTGCTGACCCTTCCTGTGCGTGTCTTCAGCTCGCCGGCTTGTACAAGGGCGTCGTGCGTTGCTCCTCCCCCTCGTCGGCGGCCCTGCCTCGCAAGACCCGAGCGCTGACCTACTGTCGTCACCGCCGTTCGTTGACGAGCAGTCGTCGCCGATGGTATGAACCCTTCCCCCCAGCCGCAGGGCATCCCAAAGCGTACCGAGCTGAATCACCCTTGCACCGCAGCTTGGTGTCGCAGTGATGAACGCCTCGGTCTTTACCTCGTACAAGTTCGCGATGAATGCCATGCTGCCACATCCAGACGCCGAGCCGACTCTCGCGCAGATCACGCTCGCTGGCTCGGCGAGCGGCGTCTTTACCTCGTGCGTCTTTGCCCCTCTCCCCGTTCTTTTGTTTCCTGTGACGTGGCGAGCGACTGACCTTAGTTACCTTCGTCAACAGCTTCATCACGACGCCCATAGACCGCCTCAAGATTCTCCAGCAGTCGACCTCGGTGGGCCAAGCGCGCCAGCCCTCCGTCCTCTCCCTCCTGCGGTCCCTCCCGCCCACCTCTCTCTACCGCGGCTGGACCGCCACCGTCCTGCGCGACACGGGCTACGGGCCTTACTTCCTCGTGTACGAGTACGTCGTGCGCGGGGGGAACCTGGGCCTGTTTGGCGGCGGTGGTGAGCGGGGCGCAGGGGAGAGGACGAGAGGGGTCAAGGCGGACTTGGTGGACGAGGTCGAGAGCGAGGTGTTTGGGAACGAGGGGCAGCCGCCCGCGAGCGCGCTGAGGGTGCTGGCGGCGGGAGGACTGGCGGGCATCGTCGGGTGGGGATGCACGTGAGTCGGTGGTTCCTCCTCGTGCGTGCGTGCGTGCGTGCGTGCGGCGCCAGCGTAGCGCGCCCAGCCGCGTCATGCCCGCGCCGCTACCACCGGACGAGACGTCAGGCCACTGACTCCCCTCCTCCTCATGCGCAGCTTCCCGATCGACGTCATCAAGACCAAGATGCAGTCCCTCCCCCCACCCGACCCTCCCTCCCGCTCCTCCGCGTCCCAGCGCGCCGCCCCCCACCCCTACGCGACCCTCCGCTCGACAGTCGGCGCCATCCTGCGCGAGTCCGGCTGGCGAGGGTTCGTCACGGGCCTCGCACCGACGCTCGTGCGCAGCGTGCCCGTCAACATGGTGCGTCTGGCTGCGGCTGCTCGGACCGTCGCTTTCGATCGACTCGGGAGGCTTGCCAGGCTGCCAGGCGGACTCGGTGCGGCTCGACCGGGTGGACTGACATTGCGCGCGCTTCTCACCGCAGGTCACTTTCGCCGTGTTCGAACTCGTCGTCGCGACCTTCCGCTAGCGCATCTCTCTCGCTCTCTCCTCCTCGTAGACAACTAGACGTGCTCTCCCTCCTACATAGTTGCCCTGCAGCACCCGCATCGCAAGCCTGTCGCGTGCTCGTCAGGGCAAGGGTACGAGAGGGACAGGGCACGAGTGTCCATTGCGCCGTACAGGCTGCTGCACTGTGCTGTCGAGGTAACGAGCGTGGGGAAAAAGTGTGCGGCTCCTCTTGCGAGAAGAGGAGCGCAAATGCGAAGAGGGGAGGGGGCGAAAGGCCGAAAAGCGAAGGACGGAAGGCGGGGGTAGAGGGCACGAGGGGTCGACGAGACGACGGCGGCGGTGCGGGCGTTTACGCCTTCTTGGTCGCAGTAGGCTTCTTGGTCGTCGTCGTCTTCTTCTTGGTCGTCGTAGCCTTGGCCACAGCCTTCTTCGTCGCTGCGCGCGCCAGACCCTCGTCAGTCCCGCTCGTCTCTTTTCGACCCCCCAGGCGAGCACGGGAGAGCCCAGACGCACTCGTGGCCTTCTTGGTCGTCACCACGCGCGGGTACGTCGCGGGCGTGATGGTCGGGTACGTGGTGCACATGCTTGTCTTGGCGGGGGCCTGAGGTGCCGGGGTCGGGCCCTGGCCGTGGTGCCACGTCGAGGTCTTGCCGTTCTTGAGCTTGTCTGCGAGGACGAGGACGAGAAGGGCGACGTCAGTGGGGGGAGTCAGTGTAGGGGACGAGGAGAGTTGAGGGGGAGGAGGCGGCGGCCGTCGAAAGAAAGCGAAGGAG